>JAWZYT010007220.1:0-10000 GCA_034508575.1 Petrolisthes manimaculis | reverse complement strand
TTGTATGTCTGTCTACCACCACCCCTTTCACCTAATAATAATAATAATAATAATACTAATGATAACGATTATAGTAAAAATAAAACAATGAAAAGATAATAATAAGAAATACGAAAGAACTAACACACACACACACACACACACACAATAGGAATAATAAAAAGGGACGTCTAAGAGATAATCTAACCACTACCCATCCAAGTAAAGAAGAGTAACAAGAACAACACCAACACAATTACAATAACAATGTAGGATGAACGAAGTAAATTACAACCTGTCAACTCAACACACCTTCCTTCACCTTCCAAACCTTCATCAAATATTCCACACACACACACACACACACACACACATGCTTAGTTAGTCCTTCTCTTTGATCTTTACACACACACACATACACGATTCCTGGCCCATGCATTGTTACATACACAAATACACACACTTAATGTAGGTTAATCTGATCTTTACACACACACACACACACACAAATTACAGGCCTTACAAACTTAAGGAAATACCAACACACGAAGATGTATCAGTAACACATATCATTTACACATTTTCGAGCTGTCAAGACATGTGTGTGTGTGTGTGTGTGTGTGTGTGTGTGTGTGTGTGTGTAAAAAGATCAGATAGTAAGACTGCTTATGTGTATATGTGTGGAAAGATATATAGAATGTGTGTGTATGTATGTATTTAAAGATCACTCACTCACTCATTCTCTCACTCACTCACTCTCTCACTTACTCACTCACTCACTCTCTCATTCACTCACTCACTCACTCGTCCAAACAAACGTCTACCATTATTTGTATTACTTTGATTCTGTTTTAGTGTGATATAATAAACTTTGGAGGAATCAAGGAGCTTCAATGTATTTCAGTATTATAGTACATTCCATTGTATCATAACACACACACACACACACACACACACACACACGATACAAATCTACGGAAATGGAACATACATTTCTACGACCAACCTTTGTAAAAAAAAAAAAAAAAAAAAAAAAAAAAAATCTTGACATTCGTACTTGGTCAAATATTTCTCTCGTGTGTGTGTTTTTTTTTTTTTTTTTTTAAGGGGGTGCGGGAGTAGGGGACTGGCTTGTGGGGGGGGGGAGTTTAGGGGGGTGCGAGAATAGGGGGACAAGCTTAGGGTTAGGGTTGGGTAGAAAGTCTGTCCCCTACATGAAAACTAAGAACCACACACACACACACACACATATACATACATACACACACACACATACATACATACACACACACACATACTTACACACACACATATACACATACATACACACACACACATCTATTTACCATTAAACTCTACGTAACTCACACACAACATTTCGCAAAAAACCTGAAGGCGTTAATTCCACACAAATGACTCTTCAGATATCAATTACATGCACACACACACACACACACACACACACACACACTGGAGCATATTTTCCATTACAGTGTCATTCTCTTTCTCTTTCTCTCTCTCTCTCTCTCTCTCTCTCTCTCTTTCTGTTTTTGTTTTTTTCAATGTTTAAAGGAATGGAAAATTGAGAGAGAGAGAGAGAGAGAGAGAGAGAGAGAGAGAGAGAGAGAGAGAGAGAGAGAGAGAGAGAGAGAGAGAGAGAGAGAGATGCCAATTGTAGATAATAGAGTAAGTGATGACGTCAGAGGTGTGAGGTAAGGAAGGAAGTAAGGAAGGAATGAGATGACAGATAATAATGATAATAATTAATTTTGAAGTGAGGTGAGGAGAGGAGAGTGGAGTATCAAAGTAAATAAACACATATTAAACCAGCAATCATTACCATTACTAAAAATAATATATAAATACTTTGATATACCGTGAATGAATTATTACTGAATGAAAAAATAAATAGGTTTGAAAAGACGATAAAATATATATTAATATTTATTATATATTTATATGCTAAATAAATGAATGAGAGGCTTAAATTACACCTATGTATGTATGTATGTATGTATGGTTGGTTGGATGGCTGAGTGTGTATGTATGTATGGTTGGTTGGTTGGATGGATAAGTGTGTATGTATGTATGTATGGTTGGTTGGTTGGATAAGTGTGTATGTATGTATGGTTGGATGGATAAATGTATGTATGTATGGTTGGATGGATAAATGTGTGTATGTATGTATGTATGTATGGTTGGATGGATAAATGTATGTATGTATGTATGGTTGGATGGATAAATGTGTGTGTGTATGTATGTATGTATGTATGGTTGGATGGATAAATGTGTGTATGTATGTATGTATGTATGTGAGGGAGTGAGCTCAACTGAATGGATTAAAGTTCTTGTGAATGTGAATGTGTGTGTGTGTGTGTGTGTGTGTGTGTGTTAAATGGGATTATGTTAGAGATAGATAGATAGATAGATAGATAGATATAGATAGATTGAGAGAGAGAGAGGTGAGGGGGGAGGGGTTAGGGGAGGTAAATATGGGGGTGGGGTGGAGGGGGTGTGTGTGAGGTAAATATGGGGGTGGGGTGGTGGGGGAGGGGGGGAGGGGGGGGGAGGGGGGGGTGTTTCGGTCGACTGGCCTCTCCTGAACTCAGCTGACCCCCTCCTCCTCCAATAGGGGGGGGAGGGGGGAGTGGAAGAAAGAGGGGGGTGAAGAAATAATGGAGGATAAAGAGAGAAATGAAGGATAAGCGAGTGAAGATGGAAAAGGAAGAAGAGGAGGAGAAAGAGAGAGAAGAGGAGGAGGAGAAGAGGAGAAGGAGGAAGAGAAGAGAAGGAGGAGGAAAAAGAGAAGAGAAGGAGAGAAGGAGGAGGAGGAAGAAGAAAAGAGAAGGAGAGAAGGAGGAGGAGGAGGAAGAGAAGAAAAGGAGAATGAATAAATTACATCCAGTGTTTTAGAAAGAAATGAGAGGTTAAAAAAAAGGAAGAACAATAAGTGAAAAGAGAAGAAACAAAATAACACAAATCTGAATAAATGAATGAAAGAATGAAAAATGAAGTTAGAAGAGAGGGAGAGGGGAAGGAGGGAAGGAGAAGGAGAGGGGAAGGAGGGAAGTAGAAGGAGAGGGAGAGGGGAATAATAATAAAAAACACAGAAATATAATAAGGAGAGGGGAAGGAGGGAGAGGGGAAGGAGGGAAGGAAAGGGAAGGAAGGAGAATGAAGGGAAGAAAAAAAAACAGAAATATAATAAGAGTGAAAGAAAAGTATAACATAATAAGTATAAAGAAAAAAATAATTATAAATATATATTGTAATAAAGTATATTAATACGAGGAAGGAAAGATGTACAGAAAAGAAATACAAAAATAAAGTGAAACAGAAAAAGAAGGAATAGAAGACCGTGACGTAATACAAGGAACACACACACACACACACACACACAAACACGAAAAAATACCTCAAACAGAAAGTACACACACGAACAAATACCTCGAACAGAAAACACACACACACACACACAACACCTGTAACCGAAAACACACACACACACGCACATTGTATGTATTCCCTCCCCCCTCTATGGTACAAACAAATACATACATACATATAATAATACACATCTTTAAGATTGTATACATACGTTGTGTTCCTTCCAGGATATACAGTACTCACATCTCAGGATATACAGTACTCACATCTCAGGATATACAGTACTCACATCTCAGGATATACAGTACTCACATCTCAGGATATACAGTACTCACATCTCAGGATATACAGTACTCACATCTCAGGATATACAGTACTCACATCTCAGGATATACAGTACTCACATCTCAGGATATACAGTACTCACATCTCAGGATATACAGTACTCACATCTCAGGATATACAGTACTCACATCTCAGGATATACAGTACTCACATCTCAGGATATACAGTACTCACATCTCAGGATATACAGTACTCACATCTCAGGATATACAGTACTCACATCTCAGGATATACAGTACTCACATCTCAGGATATACAGTACTCACATCTCAGGATATACAGTACTCACATCTCAGGATATACAGTACTCACATCTCAGGATATACAGTACTCACATCTCAGGATATACAGTACTCACATCTCAGGATATACAGTACTCACATCTCAGGATATACAGTACTCACATCTCAGGATATACAGTACTCACATCTCAGGATATACAGTACTCACATCTCAGGATATACAGTACTCACATCTCAGGATATACAGTACTCACATCTCAGGATATACAGTACTCACATCTCAGGATATACAGTACTCACATCTCAGGATATACAGTACTCACATCTCAGGATATACAGTACTCACATCTCAGGATATACAGTACTCACATCTCAGGATATACAGTACTCACATCTCAGGATATACAGTACTCACATCTCAGGATATACAGTACTCACATCTCAGGATATACAGTACTCACATCTCAGGATATACAGTACTCACATCTCAGGATATACAGTACTCACATCTCAGGATATACAGTACTCACATCTCAGGATATACAGTACTCACATCTCAGGATATACAGTACTCACATCTCAGGATATACAGTACTCACATCTCAGGATATACAGTACTCACATCTCAGGATATACAGTACTCACATCTCAGGATATACAGTACTCACATCTCAGGATATACAGTACTCACATCTCAGGATATACAGTACTCACATCTCAGGATATACAGTACTCACATCTCAGGATATACAGTACTCACATCTCAGGATATACAGTACTCACATCTCAGGATATACAGTACTCACATCTCAGGATATACAGTACTCACATCTCAGGATATACAGTACTCACATCTCAGGATATACAGTACTCACATCTCAGGATATACAGTACTCACATCTCAGGATATACAGTACTCACATCTCAGGATATACAGTACTCACATCTCAGGATATACAGTACTCACATCTCAGGATATACAGTACTCACATCTCAGGATATACAGTACTCACATCTCAGGATATACAGTACTCACATCTCAGGATATACAGTACTCACATCTCAGGATATACAGTACTCACATCTCAGGATATACAGTACTCACATCTCAGGATATACAGTACTCACATCTCAGGATATACAGTACTCACATCTCAGGATATACAGTACTCACATCTCAGGATATACAGTACTCACATCTCAGGATATACAGTACTCACATCTCAGGATATACAGTACTCACATCTCAGGATATACAGTACTCACATCTCAGGATATACAGTACTCACATCTCAGGATATACAGTACTCACATCTCAGGATATACAGTACTCACATCTCAGGATATACAGTACTCACATCTCAGGATATACAGTACTCACATCTCAGGATATACAGTACTCACATCTCAGGATATACAGTACTCACATCTCAGGATATACAGTACTCACATCTCAGGATATACAGTACTCACATCTCAGGATATACAGTACTCACATCTCAGGATATACAGTACTCACATCTCAGGATATACAGTACTCACATCTCAGGATATACAGTACTCACATCTCAGGATATACAGTACTCACATCTCAGGATATACAGTACTCACATCTCAGGATATACAGTACTCACATCTCAGGATATACAGTACTCACATCTCAGGATATACAGTACTCACATCTCAGGATATACAGTACTCACATCTCAGGATATACAGTACTCACATCTCAGGATATACAGTACTCACATCTCAGGATATACAGTACTCACATCTCAGGATATACAGTACTCACATCTCAGGATATACAGTACTCACATCTCAGGATATACAGTACTCACATCTCAGGATATACAGTACTCACATCTCAGGATATACAGTACTCACATCTCAGGATATACAGTACTCACATCTCAGGATATACAGTACTCACATCTCAGGATATACAGTACTCACATCTCAGGATATACAGTACTCACATCTCAGGATATACAGTACTCACATCTCAGGATATACAGTACTCACATCTCAGGATATACAGTACTCACATCTCAGGATATACAGTACTCACATCTCAGGATATACAGTACTCACATCTCAGGATATACAGTACTCACATCTCAGGATATACAGTACTCACATCTCAGGATATACAGTACTCACATCTCAGGATATACAGTACTCACATCTCAGGATATACAGTACTCACATCTCAGGATATACAGTACTCACATCTCAGGATATACAGTACTCACATCTCAGGATATACAGTACTCACATCTCAGGATATACAGTACTCACATCTCAGGATATACAGTACTCACATCTCAGGATATACAGTACTCACATCTCAGGATATACAGTACTCACATCTCAGGATATACAGTACTCACATCTCAGGATATACAGTACTCACATCTCAGGATATACAGTACTCACATCTCAGGATATACAGTACTCACATCTCAGGATATACAGTACTCACATCTCAGGATATACAGTACTCACATCTCAGGATATACAGTACTCACATCTCAGGATATACAGTACTCACATCTCAGGATATACAGTACTCACATCTCAGGATATACAGTACTCACATCTCAGGATATACAGTACTCACATCTCAGGATATACAGTACTCACATCTCAGGATATACAGTACTCACATCTCAGGATATACAGTACTCACATCTCAGGATATACAGTACTCACATCTCAGGATATACAGTACTCACATCTCAGGATATACAGTACTCACATCTCAGGATATACAGTACTCACATCTCAGGATATACAGTACTCACATCTCAGGATATACAGTACTCACATCTCAGGATATACAGTACTCACATCTCAGGATATACAGTACTCACATCTCAGGATATACAGTACTCACATCTCAGGATATACAGTACTCACATCTCAGGATATACAGTACTCACATCTCAGGATATACAGTACTCACATCTCAGGATATACAGTACTCACATCTCAGGATATACAGTACTCACATCTCAGGATATACAGTACTCACATCTCAGGATATACAGTACTCACATCTCAGGATATACAGTACTCACATCTCAGGATATACAGTACTCACATCTCAGGATATACAGTACTCACATCTCAGGATATACAGTACTCACATCTCAGGATATACAGTACTCACATCTCAGGATATACAGTACTCACATCTCAGGATATACAGTACTCACATCTCAGGATATACAGTACTCACATCTCAGGATATACAGTACTCACATCTCAGGATATACAGTACTCACATCTCAGGATATACAGTACTCACATCTCAGGATATACAGTACTCACATCTCAGGATATACAGTACTCACATCTCAGGATATACAGTACTCACATCTCAGGATATACAGTACTCACATCTCAGGATATACAGTACTCACATCTCAGGATATACAGTACTCACATCTCAGGATATACAGTACTCACATCTCAGGATATACAGTACTCACATCTCAGGATATACAGTACTCACATCTCAGGATATACAGTACTCACATCTCAGGATATACAGTACTCACATCTCAGGATATACAGTACTCACATCTCAGGATATACAGTACTCACATCTCAGGATATACAGTACTCACATCTCAGGATATACAGTACTCACATCTCAGGATATACAGTACTCACATCTCAGGATATACAGTACTCACATCTCAGGATATACAGTACTCACATCTCAGGATATACAGTACTCACATCTCAGGATATACAGTACTCACATCTCAGGATATACAGTACTCACATCTCAGGATATACAGTACTCACATCTCAGGATATACAGTACTCACATCTCAGGATATACAGTACTCACATCTCAGGATATACAGTACTCACATCTCAGGATATACAGTACTCACATCTCAGGATATACAGTACTCACATCTCAGGATATACAGTACTCACATCTCAGGATATACAGTACTCACATCTCAGGATATACAGTACTCACATCTCAGGATATACAGTACTCACATCTCAGGATATACAGTACTCACATCTCAGGATATACAGTACTCACATCTCAGGATATACAGTACTCACATCTCAGGATATACAGTACTCACATCTCAGGATATACAGTACTCACATCTCAGGATATACAGTACTCACATCTCAGGATATACAGTACTCACATCTCAGGATATACAGTACTCACATCTCAGGATATACAGTACTCACATCTCAGGATATACAGTACTCACATCTCAGGATATACAGTACTCACATCTCAGGATATACAGTACTCACATCTCAGGATATACAGTACTCACATCTCAGGATATACAGTACTCACATCTCAGGATATACAGTACTCACATCTCAGGATATACAGTACTCACATCTCAGGATATACAGTACTCACATCTCAGGATATACAGTACTCACATCTCAGGATATACAGTACTCACATCTCAGGATATACAGTACTCACATCTCAGGATATACAGTACTCACATCTCAGGATATACAGTACTCACATCTCAGGATATACAGTACTCACATCTCAGGATATACAGTACTCACATCTCAGGATATACAGTACTCACATCTCAGGATATACAGTACTCACATCTCAGGATATACAGTACTCACATCTCAGGATATACAGTACTCACATCTCAGGATATACAGTACTCACATCTCAGGATATACAGTACTCACATCTCAGGATATACAGTACTCACATCTCAGGATATACAGTACTCACATCTCAGGATATACAGTACTCACATCTCAGGATATACAGTACTCACATCTCAGGATATACAGTACTCACATCTCAGGATATACAGTACTCACATCTCAGGATATACAGTACTCACATCTCAGGATATACAGTACTCACATCTCAGGATATACAGTACTCACATCTCAGGATATACAGTACTCACATCTCAGGATATACAGTACTCACATCTCAGGATATACAGTACTCACATCTCAGGATATACAGTACTCACATCTCAGGATATACAGTACTCACATCTCAGGATATACAGTACTCACATCTCAGGATATACAGTACTCACATCTCAGGATATACAGTACTCACATCTCAGGATATACAGTACTCACATCTCAGGATATACAGTACTCACATCTCAGGATATACAGTACTCACATCTCAGGATATACAGTACTCACATCTCAGGATATACAGTACTCACATCTCAGGATATACAGTACTCACATCTCAGGATATACAGTACTCACATCTCAGGATATACAGTACTCACATCTCAGGATATACAGTACTCACATCTCAGGATATACAGTACTCACATCTCAGGATATACAGTACTCACATCTCAGGATATACAGTACTCACATCTCAGGATATACAGTACTCACATCTCAGGATATACAGTACTCACATCTCAGGATATACAGTACTCACATCTCAGGATATACAGTACTCACATCTCAGGATATACAGTACTCACATCTCAGGATATACAGTACTCACATCTCAGGATATACAGTACTCACATCTCAGGATATACAGTACTCACATCTCAGGATATACAGTACTCACATCTCAGGATATACAGTACTCACATCTCAGGATATACAGTACTCACATCTCAGGATATACAGTACTCACATCTCAGGATATACAGTACTCACATCTCAGGATATACAGTACTCACATCTCAGGATATACAGTACTCACATCTCAGGATATACAGTACTCACATCTCAGGATATACAGTACTCACATCTCAGGATATACAGTACTCACATCTCAGGATATACAGTACTCACATCTCAGGATATACAGTACTCACATCTCAGGATATACAGTACTCACATCTCAGGATATACAGTACTCACATCTCAGGATATACAGTACTCACATCTCAGGATATACAGTACTCACATCTCAGGATATACAGTACTCACATCTCAGGATATACAGTACTCACATCTCAGGATATACAGTACTCACATCTCAGGATATACAGTACTCACATCTCAGGATATACAGTACT
>JAWZYT010007219.1:17500-24638 GCA_034508575.1 Petrolisthes manimaculis | reverse complement strand
CGTACGTCAACAAGTCGACAAGTGTACGAAGGCGTGGGTGTACAGGTAAGTCAACACATCACGCCACAAGACACTGGGGAAACATTTACACAATATTTATAACATAATATAACACTCTAATACACCTATACGTTACACCCTTGATTCATCCTCACTACACCATATGGAATACAACGTGTTATAGAGTAGTAAACAATAATGTATCTATCTGCCTTTCTATTTACTGATCAATCGGTGTATAAGTGTACTGTAGGCCTATATCTCGCTGTTTATCAACCTGTGTTCATCAATATGCCTACAGTATTATTATATATATTATATCTATCAATCAATCAATCAATTTTTCTATCTGTCTATCTATCTATCTATCTATCTATATAATCAGTCTGTCTATCTATATTTTTCATAATCTATCAGTTCTTCCACCGATCCCTCTCTCTCTTTCTCTCTCTCTCTCTCTCTCTCTCTCTCTCTCTGCACCTATACCCTTTCCCTAGTGAACACCAACCAGCCCGCATTGTCCACAGGAGTCCACTTCACCACCTGCCGTGTAATGGATGGCAGAGATGGAGTGATTATTGTGGTGGGTGGTAGTGGTAGTGATGATATAGGTGGAGGTGATGATGGTGATGGAGGGAGAGCTGTGATGGAGGTGATGGTGTTGAGGGAGGGCTGTGGTGGAGGTGATGATGGTGATGGAGGGAGAGCTGTGATGGAGGTGATGGTGTTGAGGGAGGGCTGTGGTGGAGGTGATGGTGGTGATGGGGATGGTAGTAGGGGGTAGTGTAATGCGATATTGTGGAGTTTGGTGTTTCATTTCTCTTAATTACATCATAATGATTTAGATGCTGTTAATGATAGATGCTGTTCAGACTCATCTCCTTACTAACGGTACTGGCATCATCCCACTTCTATAATAAACAAAAGGGATCCTGGTAACCTGAGTTGTTTTGGTGGTACTCGTTATGCTTTATAGCTCAACACAGGCTGAGAAAACACCCGTGGCATGCAGGGAAAATAAATGAGAATATATAATTTTAAGTAACTGCTTGGGGGAAATGAAAAATCTGGACACTCTACGAACTTCATAAGGCTGCTTTCTTGGTAAAACTTTGATGATTGATGCTGTATGTTTCCTGCACACATCACACAGCGATGATACAGTATCTCTTAATTAAACACCCAAGCTTGTCTATCTCACTGTAATTCAACGATAACAGATGCCGGCTCTAGTGGCAAGATGACTATCATACACAAACCCTTGAAACACCAACATATATAACGAAAGATTCCCCAAGAGATGGTCTTGTGACACGGCCTGTAAGCGCCACCAACACTTTGCAACACGAGAGTCAAAGGAGGATAGACGCCACATGTGTGTGTGTGTTTTTCTTCCCCGCCTCGAGTGCACTCCTTCATCTCAGTCGTCAAAAGCTGCTGTTACTGACATATTGCTTTTTAGTTTTTTATACTTTTTATGCTACGAATCATCCGACAACTTTTCAGACATGTTATGTGACGTAAAAATACTCCGTGCATGAAAAAGTAAAATTCATTTAGGGCCACAAACATTTCTGAAGAGGTGGATCCATTAGCGATTACTTTACACAGCGAACAGTTTTCATCATAGCATGTTGGCTCTTGGATAAAGTAAAAGTTATGATATAGACTTCCAGTAGACCGACAAAATTAAATAAAGTACTGTTCACTCTTTCATATAAAACAAATATTCAGTTTTACTACAGATAAGGAGAGTAGATTTACCAGTACTCACAGCAACTTAATATACAACTGGGCACCTTTTATGCAATTAATTGGTGAAGATATAGAGGGTAATTTCTTGAGGTGTTGATGTAGCCGGGATACTTTATAGAATAGCAAAAAGGATCCAATTACCTATATATACGATGATAAAAGGTGATCTTGGGTTCTATTTAAAGTCCATTTGGCCAGCCTTCTACAGCTCTATTAAGGGGATAATACACTTTTAGTACATTAAAGCGCCTTGATTCCTCTAAAGTATACCAAGAAGCAGGACCAGAATAACTAAAATATTGGTGGTCTGTTGCTTGAAATAGTTTGGAGGAATCAGTTGCTCCAGATTTACCAACACTTTACTCCTCCCTTAACTTTATTGTCACCTTGTTATCCTGACCTACTACCCTGCCTTGCTATTGCCCTGCCTGCTGTCCTACCCCCCTGCCTCGCCTTGGTGCACTACCCT
This sequence comes from Petrolisthes manimaculis, assembly GCA_034508575.1. NCBI lineage: Eukaryota > Metazoa > Arthropoda > Malacostraca > Decapoda > Porcellanidae > Petrolisthes > Petrolisthes manimaculis. The sequence continues at coordinate 22,414 of JAWZYT010007219.1, read as the reverse complement.
ACTGTACTTCAGTGCCCAACCATCATGTCCTACCCAATTACCCTTCCCAGCAGCCCTGTCATGCCCTCCTGCCTTGCCCTACCACCCTGCTGCCCTTATTTCCTTCCCTCGTGCTCTGCCATGCCCTACGCCCACCCAGAACACCCTCATGAAGGAAGTACCAGCAGGGGGGCATGGGCAGCAGACACTCGGGGGCATGGGCAGCAGACACTCGGGGGCATGGGCAGCAGACACTCGGAGGCAGGGAGTGGCAGTAACGCGTTAAATTGTCGCTTTTACGAGTGCTTTATAATTATCAACAGTTTAACGAGCGAGGATATTGCCCCGTAAAGAGGACTGACGGTGCGAACTCCAAGGGCGTCTAGTGCAGAAGGTATATTAAACACGCTTCAATATCACTGCAGGAAAATTCACTGAAACTTCCAGGAAAGAAATCCAACGTAGCCCCCCATCCCCATCTTTTTCTGAGTAAATCATAATAGAATGGCAAACTGTATAGCTTCACCTTCCTTTTAATATGTATACGGTAATAGTGGGAACAATTTTGTATTACGGGTGCGTGGCAAGGGTTTATTTTGATGGAGTGAGTGAGTGGGAATGGTAGGGGAGGAGTTGAGTGAGACTTTGAGTAGGAAGGGAGACGTCTCACACGCACACGCACACGCACACGCACACGCACACGCACACGCACACGCACACGCACACGCACACGCACACGCACACGCACACGCACACGCACACGCACACGCACACACACATACACACATACACACATACACACATACACACACACACACACACACACACACACACACACACACACACACACACACACACACACACACACACACACACACACACACACACACACACACACAATTATATAGATGTAGAGAACGAGACAGAAAGACAATCAGACAAAAGAGAGAGAAAAAATTACATGTGTGGAAAGCAGATTAAAGTGGGACAGTGACAGTGAAGTAGAGGAATATTGAAACTCAGTGTAGAATCCTAAACAGTGAAATTGAGATGACCAGTTTGTGTATATGTGTTTGTGTGTGTATATGTGTTTGTGTGTGTGTGTGTGTGTGTGTGTGTGTGTGTGTGTGTGTGTGTGTGTGTGTGTGTTTTATGTTGCAAAGGAGCAGCTTCATCTTACTGCTCCTAAACACAAAGATTCAATGCATAATATTAACATAACATGATAATGCAAAAACAAAACAAATAAAGATACACTTGAAACGGACCATGGCTCACCCACATCATACAGTAGGAAGAGACGACTTGTGAACTGTCGCATCTAACCAATCCAATATATATGTTCGGTGGGTGAGGGGGTAATTTCAGGAGTGTTTCTTTCGTGTGTCCTCAACTGTTCACTCACCTACACGTGTATTGTTCCCACCTATATATTATTGAGCTGACAGTCTTCCATCTTGAGAGGTCCAGACTCGGGAATTCTGGAGTACATTACGTCTGAGTTTAGAGTATATTATTACCACTAGTAAAGACAGTCGACAACTTCGGGATACAGAATTATTACGGACAATAGTGAACTGGAGGGAGGACGGTAAATGTTCCGAGTTACACATGTGCAAAATTTTCAGACAAGACATAGATTTTCTTATAGTTTTTCATGTGAATTGTTGAATTTGAACATCTATTTATTGTGCAAATATACTGTTTAGGCCATACCACATAACCCAACATTTGGCAATAGTTAGCTCGGGTTTTCCCATTTTTGCCGAGCACGAACAGTATTAGCTTGTCTTAGAATTAGTCAGACCTGACCTGACCTAACCTAACCTAATCTGGACCGTGGCAGACTACCGGAACCTAACATTAACAGACTACCGGGACCTAACCTTAGCATACTACCGGGAGTTGCGCAAGGTAAGACCTATATCAAACTTACGGAAATTTGACCATATAAGAACGTATATCACAGTGAAAACTAGATATCTCGTACATACATGTGTAATTCTGACTGACAACGCTAGGAAGGAACAAGACACCTGGCGGCAACTGTACGGTACATGTGTGTAGGTTTTGAGGACTGAGACTGTGAGGCAGCAACGGGGCAACTGGCGGGTGCTGATTGCCTATTCTGTGTGAAGCTTGATGGCCTTAATCGACCGAACAGCCAGAGTGAAGGGTGGGTGTTGTTCTATTGAGCTGCGGGGAATGAGTGAGTGAGTGAATGAATCAGAGTGAGAGGATGAGTGAGTGAGTGAATGAATCAGAGAGAGAGGATGAGTGAGTGAATGTATCAGAGAGAGAGAGAGAATGAGTGAGTGTGTGAATTAATAAGAGAGAGAGAGAGAGAGAGAGAGAGAGAGAGAGAGAGAGAGAGAGAGAGAGAGAGAGAGAGAGAGAGAGAGAGAGAGAGAGAGAGAGAGAGAGAGTATGTATCCTGCCAACCAACATCAAGCTTGGTTTAATGGCTTTCCTATACAAGCTCATTATAACCATGTGTGTGTGTGTGTGTGTGTGTTGCTGCCAGGTTCTGTTATCTAGTCTCGAGCACTCTATCCCTATCCCAACTCCACTCCCATCCCTCCCATCTCTTCCTCCCCTTTAATCCATCCCTATCCCAACTCCACTCCCATCCCTCCCATCTCTTCCTCCCCTTTAATCCATCCCTATCCAAACTCCACTCCCATCCCTCCCTCCCCTGTACTCAATTCCTATCCCAAATCCTCTTCCCTCCCTCGCTCCCTCCCCTGTACTCAGTTCCTATCCCAAAGCCTCTCCCATCCCTCCCTCCCCTTTAATCCATCCCTATCCCAAAGCCTCTCCCATCCCTCCCTCCCCTTTAATCCATCCTTATCCCAAAGCCTCTCCCATCCCTCCCTCCCCTGTAATCCATCCCTCTCCCAAATCCTCTCCCATCCCTCCCTCCCCTGTAATCCATCCCTATCCCAAATCCTCTCCCATCCCTCCCTCCCCTACAATCCATCCCTATCCCAACTCCACTCCACTCCCATCCCTCCCTCCCCTGTAATCCATCCCTCTCCCAAAGCCTCTCCCATCCCTCCCTCCCTCCCCTGTAATCCATCCCTCTCCCAAAGCCTCTCCCATCCCTCCCTCCCTCCCCTGTAATCCATCCCTATCCCAAAGCCTCTCCCATCCCTCCCTCCCCTCCTTCCCTTCCCAGTACTGCTGTCCTAACCAGATGCCTACACAATAATTCGTCTACTTTCCCAGTTGTCACCTGAAAAAAATATAGTGCCAAGGCCGAGGGATTTTGTTACATGTAAAGATATAAGGTAGAAGAGTAAGAGGTCTGCCAGGTTGGAGTGACAGTATAGTACAGCAGGGCAAAGGTTTCTCTCTTCTGCCTCCCTTCAGTATTTATTTTATGTTAGACTCTGAATAAATAGTAAAATAGAAATCACGAGCATCAATCTCTCAATGCCTCACAATATTTTAGGATCAACCGTACATTGGCAATCCATTTCATAACACAACTTAAAAAAAATCTTGTGTGTCCTATTTTATCACCTGCAAATTCATAACCATAACCAGATCAACGAACCTAGGAATTAGGAATATCCACACCTACAACTTCATAACCATAAACACATCAATGAACTTAAATAATCTATAGGAAATACACACAATGAACGAAAGATGTTTTATTTTGTATGGGTCGTGATTCCCGAATGAACCCTCCAAAGAGACGACGCCCTAATTAAGGAAGTAAAAGGTGGATTCAGCAGCCATGGGACCTTCTGCATTCACACCCACCCACCCTACTCCTATACTCCTTACAGCGTTCTGCTCCGGTGGTGTGAGACGCAGCCCATCCATTGGAGACACGACACACAGCTTGCCTTAGTGTCTGTGTTGGTGGGGGAATACATACTAAGACCTTTGTTGGTTCATTGTTTGTGTTGGTAGGGAATACATACTAGTTGTCTTAATGTTTGTGTTGGTGGGGAAATACATACTAAGAGCTTTGTTGGTTCATTGTTTGTGTTGGGAGGAATACACACTAAAAGGTTAGTTGCCTTGGATTACTGTTTGTGTGTGGGAGAAAGCCTTGTTGATTCAATATTAGTGTGGGAGGAATATATACTCTAAAAAAAAAAAATAGCCTTATCGTCTCTTGTGTTTGTGTGGGAGGAATAAACACTAAATAATTTGTTTCCTTAGTATTTGTGTTTGTGTGTGTGTGTGGGGAGAGAATACTGTACATACTAATAAAAGGCTTGTTGAGTGTAGTCAGTCCTACCCCCATACACACACATCCATTTATCCTTCTGAAACATTCATGTAGAGACCAACTGTATGAATAATTTCTTACCTTATCGTAAACATGTTATTGTACGACTCAAAAAAATATTAATGTTGTAGTTTTGTTGGACACCATACCCATGAAATCCTATACTGTACGTGTTATCAGAATTCTTATAGATAAAGCATTGATATAATTAAATAACATTCAATCTTTTATCATCATTATTACGACTAAACCCTGCAAGGATAGTCAGAAAAATACATTATGTTTCTTTGTCAATAACATATGACACATAACTACGGTAGTCGATTAATAAATATTGCTGTAAGACATTTTGATTTCGATTTGAAGTTATTGAATGATTACTGATGGGACAAACTTATTATGTAACATCCTTATTATGTAACAAAACATATAGACGTTATCTAAGCGTATATGTTAACAGAATTAAAGCGTTCTATTTTCTTGTGTGTGTGTGTGTGTGTGTGTGTGTGTGTGTGTGTGTGTGTGTGTGTCTGTGTGTGTGTGTGTCTCACCCATCTTCATATGCCGTCCAACATGTCATCATTCATCATGCCTCTCTCTTTCTATCTGGCATTCTTTCTCTCTCTCTCTCACACACACACACGCAGACACATTTCTCTCTCTCTCTTTCTCTCTCTCTCTCTCTC
>JAWZYT010007219.1:7500-15000 GCA_034508575.1 Petrolisthes manimaculis | reverse complement strand
ACACCCATAAAAGAAGGAAACTTCACAATGAGGTTAGGAACATATCACTCATTTTCCCCATTAATCACATAAAATCCTTTTATTAACCAATATTCACATATTGTCATGTAAATGCCATACATCCAACCATCACTCCCCCCCTCTTTTTTACATCACGAAGGGGGGATGTGACTAAGGAAAATTTTAAGACACATCCCCACTTGACGCGGGCTGTGTCGTAAGTGTTCTGCAAGGAATGTTCAGAGCATCTAACATTAGTTACCTGGATCTAAATGGAGTAGCAGACTTCCAACCCCCTCAGGTTTGCACTTCCTCCGTGGAGTGAGTACGTAGGAAGGCTTGAGAAGCCGCCAAACCTCTGATGGAATGAGCCTTAGGTTCGTGGCCCGGGTCTGCCAGTGAAATAATGTTGCATCACATTCGTGACACAGCCCTCGCCGCTAAATGTTTACCTGTTAGCGGATTGACAGACATATGATCCGGGGAAGAATCAGGTGTAATGTTTATATACATACTAGTTGCATATACCGGACACAAATGGTGGTAGGTGTCGTCTGAGTTAAAACTCGGAATTTCCAAGGGACGTAACAAATTGCCATACGGTTCAATTTTGGCCAAGAATGACGTAAATGGTGAAACAGTAAAGGAATTTAAATTTGCCTCACAAACCGTAAACGAAGAATGCCTCGTAAAGGCAGCAATCTGAGAAGCCCGAAAACCACTTAGCCAAAGACACCATGAAAAACAGGTCTATAAAACAGTTGAACACCATACAAATTACTTGTCCCCTGGAAAATCAGATAATGCAACACCTTGTGACGAGACCAAACTGGAATTCTTAACCTTAGCCAAGGTTGAGACGATCAGATGCCTCAAAAAAGCATCGTAATCATCCGTTGTCTAACACAATGTTAACGGCAAAATATAAGGGAACAGAAAAGGCTGACCGATGTGCCGACACAGTGGCAGGAGCTCTGTTAGTGACATCAGCAAGCCATGCTAAGAAGTCTAAAGCTGTGCTGGATGAAATACATGAAATAGATGTATTTTTAAAGAACTGAAATCATTTCCAGCACGATTCATATTGTCTAATTGAGGCCGGACGAAGCGAGTTAAGCATGACCTCAACAGTACTACCTGACATGGACCGGCTTAACGCTCTGCGTGAATACGCAAGGACGTCAGCAACGTAAATTTAGATTGCACGACAGGCAAGCTGACCCCCAAAACAGAGGGCTCGGACACCTGCCCTGTAGCACCACAATCCAGGGCTGGGCTGGCCAATACGGGACTATTAACCGTACTCTGCCCTGAAAGTATCGGAGTTTGAGATGCGAACAGATCCACCTCCGGGAGTCTGAATCCCTCTACTAACGATTGGAAAACTGTCCTACTCAGAGTCCACTCCACTAAGGACGCCTTGAACCTGGACAGGGCGTCCGCCCAAACATTCTCCTCTCCTGGTACCAAAGAGGTTGTCAGATGTAACCTCTTTAAAGCGCTCGTATAAAGAGTCGCTCCGACAACCAAATGAGAGGGGATGAGCTTGAAGTGCCCTGATGAATGATGCACATCACCGCTGTGAAGTTGTCCATCTTGAAGAGAATGGACATATTCCATGAGATGCGGGAACACACAGAAACCTGAGAGGTACCCTATTTTAGCTAAGAGCTAAAAAAACTTGACAAAATCTTGGGTACCTTGCGAGGTAAATCTCGAGGAAGAATAGGGACCGACATGTTGACTTCCAGGGTCAACCGACGGTGACGTAACCTTCCTAAAGGCACCACTGGAGCCGCAAAATGGAAGGACCCCAACAGTGCTTCCGATTGTCTCCTGGTGAATGTGTGTATGTGAGTGTGCACTTTGTATTATCTGAATCCCAAACAAAGCCATATTTATCTGAGAGAAATAAAAATCATCCATGCATCGTTTGTAGTCCAAAATGAAAAAAAAAAAGTCAAGTAGTAGGAATAGTTTTGTGCAGTACCGAGTTTGTGTATAATAATTGACAAAGAATCCTGACCCACTGACCCAACACTAATCAATAAAACTCTTGCTGAAGGTGCCAGGATAAAATAAGTGAGTTACAGAAAGAAGTCAATAAAAAAAATCAGTGCCTCTTAATTATGGTCGTGCCAGGAGGAACACAGAGACATGCAGAGGTGAAGAGATTTATTTGTGTGTCTTTTGTGAGGTGTGATGCCGTGCTTGTGTGTGTGTGTGTGTGTGTGTGTGTGTGTTTCTAGTACATCATGTGTGGTTTGGCTTGGCTGGGCTTGGCTTGGCTTGGCTGGACTTGGCTTGGTTTGGCTTGGCTTGACTCGACTTGGCTTTGCTTGGTTCGGCTCGGTTCGACAACAAAGCATTACACAAAAGTACATCTCTTTCATCTTCATCATCATTCATCATGGCTCGTTCCTTTTCATTCCATTCATTGCACAACTACGTCAGGTGTTCTCTTCTTCGTTCATTCATTTGTTGTTCATTCACAGGTCAGAGATGAGCGTTTTTCACTCGTTTGCTTTTTTTCTATTCATTATTTTTTCGTAAATCTTTTTGGAAATGCTGGTTGACTTACTGCTGCCCTTGCCTTTTATTCTGCCCGGGAAAATACCCTCGATCCTCCCCAATCTTTATTTCCCCAGGCAAGCAAATAATGCTGTACTTTTTTAAATATATCTATATATATACAGCACAACAGGATTGTGCTTGGTATTACATGCAGAGGGAATTTTTCTATTTAGTATTTATTTATGCATTCTACACACATATATATATATATATATATATATATATATATATATATATATATATATATATATATATATATATATATATATATATATATATATATATATATTTCGAGCTGCATGTTAAGAGTATGAGAAATATGTATTTGTTTTCTGCCATAGTGACGTGATAGTATTTTGTTAAGCAATATGACACACCCAGCAATAAAAACAACATGAATTGAATTACAGTAGAGGAGGAGAGACGACCGTGACAGCGTGGATGGACAGCATTCACGAAGGAAAGAATAGGAAAGGAGGAACAGCTATAGAACTGAGAGAGAGAGAGAGTGACTGTGGTCCGAAAGGTCGACAAAACCATTAAAGTACCACCCACATCACTGCAGAAATAGCCCGAGTATGAATATTTACTTCCACATTCATCCAGCATTATTTTAGGCCTTCATTCTAAATAATATCAAACATCATTACGTATATACAAAAATATGAAAACATTTCTCCGTACGTCTGTCTGTTATTCTCTCTTTCAACACACACATACACAAAAGCATATTAACATGTAATCAACTCTCCCTCCTCGCCCGCGCACACACACATACAGTAACACAAATTAACACTTATTCTCTCTCTCTCTCTCTCTCTCTCTCTCTCTCTCTCTCTCTCTCTCTCTCTCTCTCTCACACACACACACACACACACACTCAGCAAGACACTAACACAACACAACACAACACAACACAACACAACACAACACAACACAACACAACACAACACAACACAACACAACACAACACAACACAGTAAGACACTAACAGGTGGGTAGCCAACATAGTAACCAGGTGTGTTCACATTTTCACCACCATTTCCACACACTGAACACAGGCAGGACTGACTGAGGCTCTCGTCGTTACACACTCCGCCGAATTACATTTAGACAATAAGCACCACGGAAAGTAGAACAAAAGCTTTATATTATTATAGTTGGACGCCACACGGGCTCTACAGTATATAGGCATTGGTACACCCCGGCCCCCGCTACTAACACTCAAAAGTAAGTAAGACCATTTCCCTCAGAGTTAAACATAACAAATAAAAAAAAATATATAAAAAATAAAAGCAGATTTTTTTTTCATGTTACTTAATTTTTTTACGATACGATTCTTATAAAAAAAAACAATAAAAGCAAATTCTTTTTTTATGTTATTTTTTTTACGACACGACTCTCATCAAAAAATAAAAACAATAAAAGCAGACTATTTTTTTTATGAGAGTCGTATCGTAATTTCAGGTTGTAATCAAGGACACACATGTGTATCTGATGATTAGGTATCTGCTCTGATTGCCAGCGGTTGAGTAAAATGGCTTGTCATTACCAGAGAAAAAAGTTAATGAAGATTCCTACCTATACTGTACACGAATGGGCCAATCAAGATGGCTTTCAACCCTTGTGTTTAGTTTTGTGTTTTGTGTGTAATGGATACTCTAGAATAGCAAGGGAAAAACTCAATAGTATCAAAATTGACTTTAGCTCGATTTCATAACACTCGGTCAGCCATTTATGTCCAAATCGTGTGTGTGTGTGTGTGTGTGTGTGTGTGTGTGTGTGTGTGTGTGTGTGTGTGTGTGTGTGTGTATGTGTGCTTGTGTGTGTGTGTGTGTGTGTGTGTGTGTGTGTGTGTGTGTGTGTGTGTGTGTGTGTGTGTGTGTGTGTGTGTGTGTGTGTGTGTGTGTATGTGTGTGTGTGTGTGTATGTGTGCTTGTGTGTGTGTGTGTGTGTGTGTGTGTGTGTGTGTGTGTGTGTGTGTGTGTGTGTGTGTGTGTGTGTGTGTGTGTGTGTGTGTGTGTGTGTGTGTGTGTGTGTGTGTGTGTGTGCGTGTGTGTGTGTGTGTGTGTGTGTGTACTTGAATGTATGTGTGTCTATCTAACCGTATAGCATATACACTTATAAATTATAGTCATAATAATATATATATATATATGTATGCATGTGTGTTTGGTGAACCGGTCATCCCATCATCTCGGGAGGTCGGGGATCGATTTCAAGCCCCCAGGCCAGACGACAAACCAACCAACCAACCAGCCAGCCAGCCAGCCAGCCTACCATTCATCTCACTCGGGGGTGTGATCGATATGTGAGTCTCCAGGGGTAAGGCTGGTGAAACACATTGTACACTCCATCCCACGGGGTGAAGAACAGACGGAGGGAGGGGAGGGTAGTGGTGTGGTGGAGGGGAAGGAATGGTGGCTTAGGAAGGAGGAATGGTTATAGTGGTGGAGGGGAAGAAGGAATGGTGGCTTAGGAAGGGGTGGAGGAGGAGGAGGAGAAGGAATAGTAGATCAGGAGGGTGAGAAGGAAGAAGAGGAGCAGAATGAATGGTGGATGAGTAGGGAGTGATGGAAGCAGATAAGGAGAAGCATTGGTTGATTAGAAGGGAGTGAAGGAATATACAAAGAAATATTGGCCTATGGTACAAAGGATATAGAGGCAACAGGTGGCCCATAGCGGCTTTTATGAGGTTACCTGTTTAACTACCTTATTCTAGATTACGTGTTGAAGGAAAAAACCGAGGAAGAGGAGGAGGAGAAACATTGGTGGATTAGAAGAGAGTGGAGGAATAAGAGGAGGAGACAGAAGGATGATGGATAAAGAGGGTGTGAAGGAAGAGGAGAAGGAGACGGAAGGAGGGTGGAGAAGGGGAAGGAAGACGATGACAAAACGGAGGAATGGTGGAAGAGGAAGAGTAGAAGGAGGAGAAGAAAAAAACAAGAGAATGAAGAAGTCCAGGATGTCTTTTTATTCATATTTATTTTTCACGATTCAGGGAAGGGAACTCTACCACATTAAAGGGAGAGTATACTTTTGGTACATTGGAGCATCTTGATTCCTCCAAACTATGCCTCGAAACAGGACCAGGTTGACAAAAATAATGGTGCTCTGTTGCTTGGATTAGTTTGGAGGAATCACATGTTCCATATTTACCAACACTGTACTACACCCTTAATTAAAGCACATTTAACCCTTGATATATAGCGAATAAAAACTTGTATCCAATATTTCAGTCCCACGTTCACTGACGACCATCAAATGTTTTCCCAGGCGTTTGTTATTCATTACCACAAGGACTAATTATTGATCTACTGGCCTGATGTTAAATGAAAAGTGATTAAATATGTTAGTGTTACATCGAGGTCCACTGTATCATTTCCAGATTGTGTGAACCTAACTTGATTTGTGTGTTCTGGTGACCTGGATTCACCTGCCTTTAATAATAACTTAATAATAATAATTTAACGTTATCAAGCTGAAGTAAAGTAAATGAAATATCCAAACGTGACCTATGTTATTTGATCTAAGCTAACTCGACCTGATTTAACCTAGTGTAAGTTAAAAAAAAGTCCGTGTTATTTTTCCCAGCGAACTTAAAAATGAAATACAGGAGCCGGCTCATTGTCACCACAGTAATTAACAAAAAGATTATCTATTATGTATACCTTAAGTTGAGATGGTGTAAGAGGCTTTAAAACATATCAGGCTTCTCACTTTTTTCCTCCTAGTCAAATCTTGCATCTTCCTCCTCCTCCTACTCTCTCTCCTTAATTCTTTTTCTTCATACTTTCCCTCAATTTTTCCTTGTATGTGGTTTTTCTTTTGTGTATTTTCCCATTTTCTCTGTTTATCTATTTATTTATCTATCTATTTATCTATTTATATACTGTATCTACATATCTGTTAATTTATTTGTCTATCTGTCTGCATTCATTGTTTTCGTCCCCTCATTTCTCTTTGGTTAATTTACACCTATTTCCTCCTTTATATTCCCACCATTGCTTACGAGTAAACACAACAAGTTTTCTGCTTCTCTTATTTATTCTCTAATTCATGTGTCCCTTCATCTTTCAGTTCATTTTTCCTTTCCTTTCCTCCTTCTTCTACTCCTCCTTTGTAATCCCTTGTAATCTTTCTCCTCCTCTTCTTCCTCCTCCTCTTCCTCCTCCTCCTCCTCCTCCTCCTCCTCCTTGTCCTCCTCCTCCTCCTCCTCGTGCTCTTCCTTCTTGCCAAACCTTCATCATTTTTCAAAGATATTAATTCACTGCAAGAAGAAGAAGGATATTTATCATGCTTCAGGCTCACTGTTGCGAGAGAAGCGAAGGTTGGGAAGGAACACTCGTATATTTCCATTCATTTCCATATAACAGAGAGGAGATGAGGAGTTTAAGGCTTGGGTCAACAACAGCATCACAAAGATCAGTATAGGTGGGTGGGGGGAGGAAGGGGGGGCGGCTGTTGATTGTCGTTGTTGATAATCGTTTCCAATTCAATTCCATTTTTTACTCTTTCTTGCTCCTCCTTCTCTTCTTCTTCCTCCTTCTTCTTTTCCTTCTCCTCTTCTGCTCCTCCTTCTTCTCCGCCTCCTCCTCTTCTTCTTCTCTTACTCCTCCTTCTACTCCTTCTCCTTCTTCTCCTCTTTTACCTTATTTTCCTCCTCTTTCTCCTTCTCTTCCTCCTCTTCTTCCTCCGCCAGTTCTAGCATCCCTTGACTTCTCACCTGCTCTTGTCACCTGCCATACACATGCTGGGGTTGTCAATAGAGTTTACACACAGTTGACGTCCCTTCTGGCCAGGTTAGGCTGGCATTCAACACGGTGGGAATTTCTTGAATGTGGTAAAATGTCGTGCTGCCCCCAACAGCTCCAAAAATTAGTTTGCTTTTTTTTTTACTAACTTTTTGAATCACTTTAACCATCT
>JAWZYT010007219.1:0-2500 GCA_034508575.1 Petrolisthes manimaculis | reverse complement strand
AACAATAAATAAACCCTTTAAAAAATTTAGTATTTCCATATGAATAATACAGTTTTATCTTTGCGAAACTCCACATAGGTATAATATGTATAATTATTTCCTCTCTGAATTACCTCTACAACAAGAATCAACACAACTAACACTGGAAAATAATGGAACCGAGAATAATACATATAATACCACAAATGAGGAATCATCAGGTAAACTGCTTATTGAAATGCCTTCTCTTTGTAAAGGCCATGTAGATAGTATTGTTACAGAGTACAGAGCAGTGAGTCAACATACCTCTCTCTCTGTGTGTGTGTGTGTGTGTGTATCAGTCTGCTTCTGTGTCCATGTGTGTGTGTGTGTGTGTGTGTGTGTGTGTATTAAGTCTGGCTTTGTGTGTGTGTGTGTGTGTGTGTATTTGTTAATTAAGTCTAACTTTGTATATGTGTGTGTGTGTGTGTATTAAATCTGGCTTTGTCTGTGTGTGTGTGTGTGTGTGTGTGTGGTGTGTGTGTGTGTATTAAGTGTAGTTGCGTGTTAAGTCTGGATCTGTGTGTGTGTGTGTGTGTGTGTGTGTGTATATATTAAGTGTGGTTGTGTGTGAAGTCTGGCTCTGTGTGTGTGTTGTGTATGTGTGTGTGTGTGTGTTTAAGTCTGGCTCTCTCTGTGTGTGTGTGTTTATACGTGTAAATGGTGCCACACAAGCTATAAAATAAATAAAATACACATCATCATCTGACCCCTCTTTCATACAGTCATTATATCCACTTATCAATTTCTCACAGAATTAAACTTTTAAGAGGAGAACACTGGAATAAAATAATGTGAGGTGGAAACAACATTCAACTAATAACTGTCTTCCATTTGTATTTATTTATCTTGTAATCATTCTCTCTTTCTGTTAATATTAATATCTTTGTGTATCCTATTTCTCTCTTTCTCTCTCTCTATATCTATCTATCTATTTATCTTTTTGTTTGTCTGTCCATCTATCTATGTAGCTATCAACAATCTACCTATCTATCTACCTGCTGTCTCTCTATGTATCTATCTATCAATTTATCTATCAAGTCCTTTTTGCCTGTCACACCTCCTTGCCCTCACAAATTTCATTTTTGTGTACATTATTTTTTCCTTCGACTCGCTGTCCACACAGCTTGTCCCCTTCCCCTCTCCCCTTCTCTCCCACCATTCCTTCCACCCTCTCTCTGTCCTTCTATTCCTTCTGCCCTCTCTCCTCCCTCCCTCCATTCCTTCTGCCCTCTCTCCCTCCCTCTCTTCATTCCTTCCACCTTCTCTTCATCCCTCCATTCTTTCCACCCTCTTTCCCTCCCTCCCTCCTTTTCACCCTCCCTGTCCCCCTTCTATCCCTTTCCTCCCTCTTTCCCTCCCTCCATCCTTTTCACCCTCCCTGTCCCCTTCCACGCCTTTCCATCCTTCCTACCTCCATCTCTTTCCATTCATCCTTCCTGCCTCCCTCCCTCCAACACTCCACCTTTTTCTCTATCTTCCTGTATGTTGGTTTTATGTTGTCTCGTGCTATGTCACAACCTGTCATTCATCCTCCGGAATATTTTTATTTTACCAACACCCCCAAAAAGGCAATATAAAAAAATCCAACCCTGACAACAACTAAACGTTCGAATGACGTTCCTGTAAGTTAAGGGACCCTGTGATCTATAAGCCCTTCATGTATTGCCCCCGGAACACCATGCACCTATATGGACAAAGAGCTGTTTTTTTTCGTGGCATTGTCAGGAGGAACCAGAAGCCACCATGTAGGTCTCATAATATAGATAGATCACAGGGTCCTTAACAGTACTGCCCTCTCTCTCTCTCTCTATCTCTCGCCCTCTCTCTCTCTCTCTTTCCCTGTTTGTATTCCCGACATTGCACTAACTTTTAACTTGTGGAGAACGTTAGGTCTAATTAATGTGTTTCCTGTGTTTGTCTTCCTGCTCTTTGCGAACCGTGGACTACAGGTCTGAACTCTCTCATTTCCTCTCTTCCCATTTATCTGTCTTCTCACTTCCTCATTTCTTTATAAAATTAAACCTCTATATTTTTCGCGAAACTAAAGTAAGGCACATCCTGAAAGAAAATGAGTGGTGGTGAAAAAGGGGATATTTATTTTTTCTCGATATTGTTGGTGTATTAGGATACTTTGAAGAACAGTGAGAACGATAGGATTACCTAGATAAGACCATGCATGCTGACGTTTGGTGTGGACTAGACCTCAGTGATTTCTAGGCATTTGGTCCACAGTCAACCACTCCTCCATGCTATCCACTGAGCTATCTTTTCCCCCAATAGATATAAATGATAATAATTATAATGCCAGTTAATTCAGTGGTTGGTTAGTAAATATTTCGTTGAGGAGCTGGAAATGGTTTGTTTGTTGAAGATGTTTATGAAGTAGTTTCTTTTGTTCTGTATTAATTAAAATTATTAACTTTACCCAAAATGTGTCACTTACATCTTGACGAATCACCATAACATTTTATACACCAAT
>JAWZYT010007218.1:17500-25553 GCA_034508575.1 Petrolisthes manimaculis | reverse complement strand
CTTTAGTTCTTCTTCCCTAACGACATCACCTCTTTCTCTCTCTCTCTCTCTCTCTCTCTCTCTCTCTCTCTCTCTCTCTCTCCTCCTGATATTGTGTATGTGTGTGTGTGTGTGTGTGCTTCTCTTTCTCATTTCACCCGTACATACATACATACATACACATAAAGTTATCTCGTGTGTACTGTATATGTGGGTGATCATTTCTTTCACCTCCTTCCTCGCCAAATCATAATAATTATCCTCTGTACTGAATCCAGCTCACATCAACACCTTCAAGTTAATTCAGCACCCCACTCTCCATTTCCTCCCTCATATCAACAACAATAATTACACTATATATATTTTTTTTTTAAGATAAAGTTTATTCTAATTTCTGTACCCGACCCCCTTACCCCTTAATTCCTCCTTTACATTCACAACAACATTTTCGCTGTTAATAGGATCAAGCTAATACCAAATCCTGTTTTTCACCACTCCCTTTCCTCTCTCATATCAACAACAACAATACTTACACTATTTTTAGGATAGTGATATTCCAAATCCTCTTCACTATTTATTTCCCTTTCTCTTGTACAATTGCTAGCACTTATAACTAGTACAGGAGAAGAGGATTCACAACGAAGACTGTACCAGTTATAAGTGCTGGCAACTGTACATCCCAACAACATGTTCACTAATTCCAAATTCTGTTTTTTCTTATATAAAAAAAACATAATTACACTTTTTTTCAGGATAAGTTAATTCCGAATCCTCTTCACCATTTATATATTTCCCTTCCTTCCAAACTTCAACATTATCCTCGTCATCAGCCAAGATAAACTAAACCAGATCACTGTTAATGTGTGTTGGTGGCAAAGGGTAAACACCAACCCGGCGTCCAGAAAGCAAGAAAGGGTTGAATGGTTAGATAGGGAGCCAGGAAACAAAATATATAAAATTCTCGGAGGCATTTTTTTTTTTTTTTTTTTTTTTTTTTTTTGATACTGTATAAGGAAAAGCAGATGTTATGGCATTTGTACAGTCCGGCCTTATGAATTCGTATACACTTATGTGATACCGAGGGTTCGTAACAACTAGAACATTTACTACACTATTTTCCCAACACCAAATATTTCTAGTAATTTCTAGTAATGGGTAAAACTTGAATCAGTCAACAGAACAAATGCCTATAGTATGTGTAGAAAACCGGACCCCTATTAACCAATGCTCTGTGTACGAATTCCTGAGACCGAATGTAATATACGTTTCCAAGAACAGAAAGTGAAGTGGATAATTGAAGATGTAAAAAACTCCTGGTAAAAGTCCACCTCGATCATTAAGGCCTGAAGGACCCTGTATATGAGTCTATAATAACTAATACTCTAGGACGAGATGGAAGGTCATATATGATAGGTTGGGACAGCAAGCACGATTAGGAACAGAAGAAAAGGAGGACAAATGAATCGATAGCAATAACTGCATCCTTTACTGGCGGTAGGTTTGCATCATATATAATAATTACCTTGGGTTAAAGGAGATGGACTGGAAACAAGGCAGTGAGGATAGGAGTTGATGAGGGACACTAGGCTACTTTTATGTGAATCCGAATCTTTGAGTTTTTAATTAAAGAGGTGTTAAGTTTTGTATATATTATAGTAAGAAGAGGGATAGGGTGGATTACTCGTCAACAATTTTATTTTTATGATTTAGTGAACCATTGACATCGGAGCATTTGTCATTGTTTGTAGAATATAATATTACAGTTTGGGTTACAAGTGATACAAATGGGGGGTGGTGGTGGGGGGGTTATGGGGATTGGGATGGGGGTGAGGAGATGCATGGAGTGGTGGGGGTGTCATGGGGATTGGGATAGGGGTGAGGAGATGCATGGAGTGGTGGGGGTGTCATGGGGATTGGGATGGGGGTGAGAGATGCATGGAGTGGTGGGGTGTCATGGGGGTTGGGATGGGGTGAGATGATGGGGTGGTGGGGGTGTCATGGGGGTTGGGATGGGGGTGAGGCAATGCATAGAGTGGTGGGGGTTCATGGGGGTTGGGATGGGGGTGAGCTAGGAGATGGAGTGGTGGGTGGGGATGAGGGTGAGGGGTAAGGCTATATAGGGTAGCTTTTTATCGGTATATCATTTGCAGCGCCATTGATTAGAATTGCAGATATTTTTGCAGTCCAACACATGAGGCTAATTGCGAACCAATTTCTATGGAATAGTATATGCTTTGTGGTGCCCTCTCGTTGCCAGACACATACATACATACATAGACACAGACAGGCGTACACACAAACACATGCATGCACACTCACAAACACATATTTATACACAGACACACACTCAGACACATAAATGCACGCACTAGTATGTACACAATTATGCATACACACGCGTAGACACACATGCACGTGCACACATAAAAACACACATCTACATAAAACGTTCACACTGATGAACATACTCACACACATTCAGATATGTATCGGAATAAACACACACACACACACACACACACACACTGACACACACACTGACACACACACACACACACACACAACACACACACACACACACACACACACACAC
Organism: Petrolisthes manimaculis; assembly: GCA_034508575.1. Taxonomy (NCBI): domain Eukaryota; kingdom Metazoa; phylum Arthropoda; class Malacostraca; order Decapoda; family Porcellanidae; genus Petrolisthes; species Petrolisthes manimaculis. The sequence goes on along the minus strand of JAWZYT010007218.1, from coordinate 22,981 downwards.
ACACACACACACACACACACACACTATCCTCCAGTAGTGCCGTAATTACCAAAACACCGGGGTATAGTTTCCGGCGATAACAGTGACGGAAAGGTCGATGCAACTCATGATAATTAACCCTTTGTGGTCGTCTGGGTTAATGAGTGTAATTAATGGGCGTAAATTAATGTACCTGTGAGTGTGTGGGTGTGTGTGGGGGGGGGTGCGGCATGGAGGGAGGGAAAGGAAGGGAGGGGGGGGCTGGAGGGAGGGAGGGAAGGGAGTGCCTTGATTCCTCCAAAGTATGCCAGGAAACAGGACCAAATGAACAAAAACAATGGTGTTCTGTTGTTGCTTGGAATAGTTTGGAGGATTCAGTTGCTCCAAATTGACCAACACCGCATTTCCTCCTACTGTACAGTGTTGGTAAGTCTGGAGCATACCGATTCCTCCAAACTATTCCAAACAACAACAGAACACCATTGTTTGTGTTCATTTGGTCCTGTTTCCTGGCATACTTTGGAGGAATCATGTCACTCCAATGTAAAAAAAAAAATGTGGTGGGAATGTATCGGTTCCCTCGTGTAATTTCCTCAGTTTTATTTATTTATGTTTTATTTCATTATTTTGTTGGTAAATGTAATGTACAGTAATGCAAGACACATAACACCGTAAATAAACACTACTTGGTCATTATCTACAACTTTTATGCACCGGTATGGACGCGAACCTGGTGTGTGTGTGTGTGTGTGTGTGTGTGTGTGTGTGTGTGTGTGTGTGTGTGTGTGTGTGTGTGTGTGTGTGTGTGTCACCGGTATGTACTGTACGAGAAACTGGTGTGTGTGTGTGTGTGTGTGTGCATTCTCAGCAAATTAAAGTAAGCAAGAAATCGCATTACAAGCAAACTGCGTTGTAAATTTATCTCACAGCAAATAAATAATAACAACAACAACAACAACAGCATCTCTAAAAAAAAAAAGGTCATTGGGAATAGCTCTCGCTGCAAAAAAAAAAAAAAAAAAAAAAAAAAAAAACGCAACATAATAATTACTCGATTACTCATTCCATTGCAACTATCTCGTATTGCATCTTGTATTGCATCTATAAACCCATCAAAGGAAATCATCACGCTGAAGGTGATAATAATAATTCCTTTACAACTGCTCTTCTTAAAAAAAAAAAAAAAAAAAAAAAAAAAAAAAAAATGACAGGGATCGCCAGTGGGTTTTTTTTTTTTTTTTTCGTCATTTCCATGTGAGGGAAAAACACAACATGATTTCAAGTCTGCATGCAAAGTACGACACCAATAATTGTTGTATAAAAAGCGTGTGTGTATGGGAGGGAAGGTTAAAAGTATAAGTATATAAAATTATAAATATATCCCTTCCTTCGCCACTATACACTGCTATTCGTAAACTTCAACATGTTTTATATTGATATTTATTCTCTGTCCTTCATTTATCATCCCGAAGAACCTCTAAGTATCATTTATATATTATTATACTCTGTTTCATGTCATCGGAGAAGGCCTTTACACTCACTCTGTATAGATTATTATGGCCCCGTTCTTTTATCCGCCCCAGAGAGAGAGAGAGAGAGAGAGAGAGAGAGAGAGAGAGAGAGAGAGAGAGAGAGAGAGAGAGAGAGAGTAGAGCTACCTGGGTGTAAATTTTCCAAGTTTGTGAGACCTTTTGGGAGCCCCGAGAGTATAATATTATAGTGTAGTAGGCTGTAGGAGTGATGGTCTTTGTACACGGAGACCATCATCGTGTACCCTACAGTAGCCTATACCTATGCTTATTAAAACTTTCACTCAAGCCTCGAAGAATTATGGATGAGGATGAGGAGAATGGGGACGTGGATGAGGAGAATGGGGACGTGGATGAGGAGAATGAGGACGTGGATGAGGAGAATGGGGACGAGGATGAGGAGAATGGGGACGTGGATGAGGAGAATGGGGACGTGGATGAGGAGAATGGGGACGAGGATGAGGAGAATGAGGATGAAAAATATGATGATAGTAGTGGTGATGGTCGTGGTGGTGGTGGTGGTGAAAATGGTGATGATGATGAGGAGGAGGAGTAGGAGCAAGAGAAAGAAGGCGATAAACAAGGAAGAGCATAGAAGACAAAAGAGGAGGAGAAGGAGGAGAAGGAGGGAGGAGGAGGGGGAAGAGGAGGAGGAGGAGGAGGAGGAGGAGGGAGAAGAGGAGGAGGGATGTGATGTAAGAGAGGGAAGAACTGGAACGAGGAGGTGGCAAATAAAGAATTGAAAGCTGCAGGGGAGAGGTACAAGAAGAAAGGGGATAAACGAGGGAGAACGAAAAAGAAAGAGGATAAAGGAATTGACGCAAATGAGGAGTAAAGGAAAGAGAAGGAGTGAAGAGGTGAAGAGGTGAGAGGGACAGGAGAAGGGGTGAGAGAGAAGGGAAGGAATGAGAGATGTAGGGGAAGGAAAAAAGAGAGGTAGAGAAAGGAAAGGAGGAAAGAAATTAGAGAGTTAAAGAGAAGAGAAGGAGAAAAAGAGAGGAAATGAGAGAGGCATGATAAGAGATGGAAAGAAGGGTAAAGATGGAAGAAGCTGTAAAATATGAGAGAGAGAGAGAGAGAGAGAGAGAGAGAGAGAGAGAGAGAGAGAGAGAGAGAGAGAGAGAGAGATGGAAGAACAGAGTGACAAGAGAGAATGACAAATGATGGGGAAGAGCAAAATGATGGACCTTTGGAGTCGGTTCTGTCATCCTCATTTTTCTACATTCACTCAGCTAATTTCTGTCGTCTTCTTTTTTCTGTCATCCTCATTTTTCTGTCATCCTTCTTTTTCTACATTAACTCAGCTTATTTCTGTCATTCTCATTTTTCTACATCCTTATTTTTCTGTCATTCTCATTTTTCTACATCCTCATTTTTCTGTCATTCTCATTTTTCTACATCCTCATTTTTCTGTCATTCTCATTTTTCTACATTCACTTAACTTGTTTCTGTCATTCTCATTTTTCTACATCCTTATTTTTCTGTCATCCTCATTTTTCTGTTATCCTCATTTTTCTACATTCACTCAGCTTATTTCTGTCATTGGCTACTTGTACAATCACGGTCAAAGGTTCTGTCTGCATCGGGTGAAGGAAAATTTGAGTCGTGAGAATAAAAATTATGCCTTGTGAATCAACAGTGACCAACAGCTTCTTTAGTTTAGCACCATTTTTCGAGGCTGTTGTTGTTTTATTGGAAGGTGTTGCAGGACTGTTAACCGCGACTGTACAAGTCATTATAACACATGTACCGGTAATCTCTCTCTCTCTTTACACACACACACACACACACACACAGACCACAAATTGCATCAACAACTTGCAATATTCCACACAGACGGTGACCACTATACCTGTCTTACTATACAAATATACATCAAACAAACATACAGTCCAATACAGTATAATAATATCTTCATATGGTCTGTATTTATTATCATTATTATTATTATATTATCGTGGTGTTCAAGGATGTGGGCGAGTGAGGCATAGAAAAAAAACCACGTTGCTTCTTATGCCCTTGACCGTTCGTGTGAGTGTGGGTCGTGAAATATTGGTGTTTGGGAATATCACCCACAACCACCTTAGGTACCTCCTCCACCACCCTTGCCAACATCTGCCACCTCCTTGTGTGTGTGTGTGTGTGTGTGTGTGTGTGTGTGTGTGTGTGTGTGTGTTGATGTTTCTAGTGATTCCCCTCTTGTGTGTGTGTATATGTGTGTGTGTCTGTGTGTGTGTGTGTGCGCGCGTCTATGTGTGTGTGTGTTTTCGGTTGATGGTGGTGGTCCAGGTTTTTATAGTTTTTTTTTTGGGGGGGTGGTGGAGAGGGACATGAAATATCTTTGGCCTAACCCTGATGTCACTATTGGCGGAACCTTCCCTATACATATTACTTGAGAGGGGTGAGAGAGGGGTGAGAGGAAACCATATGAGGGTGAGGGGAGAGGAAACTGTATTATAGGGTGAGGGAAGGAAAGGGGATGGGGAAACACGATATGAGGGGAAAACTGTATGAGGGTGAGGGGAAAAGATGGGGGATATGTGAGGGTAAAGGATGGGGATGACGTGAGGGGAAGGGATGGGGGAGACGTGAGGGGAAAGGATGGGGGTGACGTGAGGGGAAAACTGTATGGGGATGAGGGGAAAGGGGATGGGGGAGACGCGAGGGAAAAGCTGTATGGGATGAGGGAGAGGAGAGGGGAGGGGAGGGGAGGGGAGGGGAGGGGTGAGTGTTGGCTGAGGGGAGCACAGATGAACAACAAGGGCATATGGCTTTAGGGGGATGAGAGACATTGAGGCAGAGTTGTTGGGGGAATATATTCAATTATTTTATTTAGAACCTGGCCAAATGTACAAAAATAACGAGAGAGAGAGAGAGAGAGAGAGAGAGAGAGAGAGAGAGAGAGAGAGAGAGAGAGGTATATGGGAGTGAGGACAGGTGTGGTATTTATTATTAGATGGGTTATGAGGCCAAGGTGGGAACACACACACACACACACACACTCTCTCTCTCTCTCTCTCTCTCTCTCTATCACACACACACACTCTCTCTCTCTTTCTCTCTATCACACACACACACACACACACACACACACACACACACACACACACACACACACACACACACACACACACACACACACACACACACACACACACACACACACACACACTCTCTCTCTCTCTCTCTCTCTCTCTCTTACCTAATGAAATGTCCGTCTTGTAATGTGTAAGTAAATAAACAAACACATAATTATACAAACACCTCATAATGATATATCCATAATATTTTCACATGAACTCACATACATTCAAATACAAAAACAAACATACGTGAATACATGATTATACACACACACACATAACACACACACACACACACATAACACACACACACACACACACGCACATTTTTCACATATTTTCACATAACCACACTTACATTCAAATACAAAAACAAGCATAAGTGAATACATGATTATACACACACACACATACCGTACTTTACCTTACCTAACTGCTACACACACACACACACACACATACACACACACACACACACACACAGACACACACACACACACACACACACACACACACACACACACACACACACACACACACACACACACACACACATACGTACCTGGCATAACCCCATCAGTCACATATGTCACAGGGTGTTCAGATTGAGATTGGTTCTTATGCCTCACTAGTCCGGCAAAGATGTATACTGTATCCCATTGACGACACCTGTTATAGTTCAGAGTGAGAAAGGTGTAAGAGCCAACCACTCCACTTGCTTGGTTGATATGGCCCATTATTATTATTGCTCTCAAGTTCTTATGCAACCTGTCAATTATTTGTTTAATGGACTAGATCGAGGTGTGTATGAAAACATGTAAGGATTGTAATGGTAAATACGAATATGTTTGTATAGAGATTTGTTTGTTTAAGTATAATTATAGAGAGCG
>JAWZYT010007218.1:0-12500 GCA_034508575.1 Petrolisthes manimaculis | reverse complement strand
TTATCTTCATCATACACTTGTTTCATCAACGTTCATAACAACACACCTCACTGTAAAAATACGTGTAGCATTTGCCCGGGAATAAAAGAACAGTTGCCTGATGAAATTGTGTTGCCCAACTAATCTGGTAACCATGTCGGGAATGTCATAAAAGTATACAACAACAAAGATAATGACCAAAAAAAAAATATATAGTACTGTATATTTCAGGTAATGAGGAGATGAAAGTTTATTTGTTGGTTGAGTATTATTTTTATTAAATTAAAATTAAACATCTCAAACAAAGTGGAACAAGTTTATTCTATAGAGAATTATTTATTATTTTCGTAACTGTCAACTCGCCAACCAACCAACCAACGGCGTGTTATATGGAGGTGGACGAGAGGGGGATGAAGGGATGGGGATTGTCGGAGAAATAGGGGAGGAGGCAGGGAGGGAAGGAGAGGAGGGATTATCGGGAGGAGGGAGGGGGGAAGGGAGAGGAAGGAATGGGGGGTTTAGTAAGAGAAGACAGGATGGGTGGGGGATGGGGGAACTGAAAGAGGGAGAAGGAGGGAGATGGAGGAGGTGTGAAGGAGGGGTGGGAGATACAGACAGATCAACGGCAGAACCTTCCATTCCACCTTCCACCTTCGATCCCAAACAAACACTTCACCACACAGGATTGTCCCCCCATGCCGTCATAGTTTGCTTATCCTTTCAGTGAGTTTGTGTGCGTGTTTATCGTCATGATCGTCCAACACGCCTTCAGGAGACCACATTATTAAGGTGAGAGGAAAGGAAGAGAGTGGAAGATATACTCAAGAAATTTATTATGTGTTAATAGGTGTAGTGTTGTGTTGTGTAGAGTGAATGATAGGCTGATGGTGGGTGGTTTGGATGTTAGTGTTAATGAGTATTATTGTTGTTGTTGTTGTTGTTGTTGTTGTAGAGTGAATGATAACGGTGGGTGGTTATGATGTTAATGGGTGTTATGTAGTGTAGTGTAGAGTGAATGGTAATGGGGGGAAGGAAGGAGGTTAGGGTGACTGATCTCATTTCTCTATATTGTCGTTTCATATTTAGGTCTTGTTTTTCCATCTTCTCTTTTTAATTTCTTTACATCTCAAGTCAGTCTACGTTAGGACCATTGGCAGAAAAGTAGAGTGTGTTAAAGCCAGGTAGAGTGTGAAATAGGTAGATAGAATGTAATAAGGATAATGACGTAGAGTGTGTGACATCCAGGCAGGTAGAGTGTGAAACAGGTATAGGTAGTGTGTGATACAGAAAGGTAGAGAGTATAATAGAGAACATTGGGATTAGCTTAAAGTCAAAAGAGCTTATAAAGGTAGAGAGTATAAAAGAAAATTGGGATCAGCTAAAAGTCAAGAGAGTATTATAATTTTATAAAGTCATCATACACTTGTTTCATCACCGATCATAACAACACACCTCACTGTAAAAATACGTGTAGCATTTGCCCGGGAATAAAAGAACAGCTGCTTGATGAAATTGTGTTGCCCAACTAATCTGGTAACCATGTCTAATAACTGTATAGACCATCTTGACAACCATCCCTTTATTATTTATATATATAGTAATGTTAAGGGAGTTGGAGGGTGGTGAGTGATTGGTGAGGGCCAGGTGGGGTTTGTTTATTTCCTCGTGTGTCGTTTGGGTGCCCGTGCCTAGTGATGTCGCCTCTATATGTATGTATGTACGTGTACAGTCGGCAGCATAAGTTCGCTTCATTTCCACCTGGGTATGTATTAGCTATATATAGTGATGTTGTAATAGAATGTTAATGCAGGGATGACAGACATAGTTCTCATAAGGTGATTTACGTATGTTATTTGAATAAAAACTGGGTCAGAATGCAACTATCTGGTCATATTAACATTATTAAGTACATGAGTTGGAACGTGAATCTATGCTGCCGGCTGTACACCACACACAAATACACACGCCTCGTTGCCTTATTTCTTTCCTTTAATTAAGGTCCTAAACACACACACACATTCATATTATCAAAATAATAGTGTGGGATTGTGTTGATACAAATGTGCACCTACGCGAGCACGCACACAAGTTCATGAGCTCGCACGCTTGTACTCTCTCTCTCTCTCTCTCTCTCTCTCTCTCTGAAATAACACTGCTCTTATCAAACTCCCCCAAACAAACGAGTTACATTACTGCACAACTTATTCACAAAAGCAAGACCTCTTTTCACCCAAACGCTTACATACACACGCACAAACATATTCACAAAAAGCATAGACCTACACTCGCCAACGCAGGAAAGCAAGCAAGAGCACACACACACACACACACACACACACAGTTATGTTAAGGGTGAAACAGAGGTCGTGTGTGAAATACAGTCATACAGTAATGAAATATAGCTTTGGGGAGTTTGATAACGAGCAGTGTTTTTTCAGAGAGAGAGAGAGAGAGAGAGAGAGAGAGAGAGAGAGAGAGAGAGAGAACACTTGCCTACTCCTTATAGCTAAATATAATCACCCCCGTTCTGGCCTGAGTTTCTGTAATACTACTGTCTCACCTCACTACCTCACGCCAACCTCATTTTACACCTGCCTCACCTCACTACCTCACGCCAACCTCAACTTACACCTTCCTCATTTTACACCTGCCTCAACTCACATCTGTTTAACATCATCTCTCCTCACAACAACCTCACTTTACATTACAACTGCACCATCACACATCTTACCACCTCACCACTGCCTCATCACACATCATACCACCTCACCACTCACATATCATAACTGTTTCACTACACCACATCACCTTACCACTGCCTCATCATCACTGCTTCACCACACCACATCACCTCACCTCACCACTGCCTCATCATCACTGCTTCACCTCATCTTACTTACCTCTGTATAAAAACAACCCCAGAACACACACCTTGAACTGACCCACGTGGATTTGTTGACAGACTGACTGACTGCATGCCACCCAAAAAAACATCACCACCACCACCAACAACAACAACATTTACTTCATTAACACATATAAGTACTCATAGCAGTCAAAGAGCAACTCCTGTGTGTGTGTGTGTGTGTGTGTGTGTGGAAAGAAAGAAAAGAAGAGGACGTGACGAGTTCTCCAATAACAAAACTTCTAAGAGGACAATTCGGTGTTGGATCCAGGGAGCAAAGTTGTTCATTGTCCAGGGATTGTATTGTCTGGGCCTCTTGTTGTTGTGGTGTGTGTGTGTGTGTGTGTGTGTTCGTTCTTTACATCATCTTTTTCCCTCTTGTCCATCATCTCTTTCCTTAATTTTCTCCTGTTTTTTGTTGCCTCTCCCCTGTCCTCCTACACCTCCTCTTATTCCAACACCTTCAGTTTGTTTTATCTAATTTCTTCTACTTTCTCCTACTCTGTTATATCTTCCTTCTCCTTTCCTTCCCCTTGCTCCCATGCCTCCTTCCTCTTGTCCTCTCATCCTCATCCTCCTCTTCTTGTCCTCCTCCTCCTCCTCTCGTCCTCCTCCTCCTCCTCTCGTCCTCCTCCTCCTCCTCTCGTCCTTCAACTCTCTTCCTTCTCCTTCCTCCTTCTCTCCTTCTTCTTTCTCACCTCTTTTTCACAACCATTACCTCATCCAAATATACTTTCCTCTGACACGACTTTTGGCTACAGTACCTTGTTAGGGGAGGGTGGTAATGGGGTTTGAGGAGGAGGGGGGAAGTGAAGATGTGTTGATGGAGAAGCTATGTAGTGAGTGAGTGTACGTGTGTGACTGTGTGTGTATGTTTGTGACTGTGCGTGCACGTGTGTATGTTGTACGTCTTGTGGGACCAGTGTGTGTGTGTGTGTCTGTTGTTGTTGTTGTTGTTGTTGTTTTTTCGTGCCTCCTGTGATTTTGTTGTTGGTGTGTGTGTGTGTCTGTGTTTGTTAAGATGTATGTATAGTTGTGTTGTGCGAGTGTGTTTGTTTACAGGGAGGACTATAAGGAGAATGATTAGTATGGAAAAGATATCATGATCAATTGAAAACATACAGAGAGAGAGAGATAGATAGATAAATAGATAGGTAGATAGATAGATAGATAGATAGATAGATAGATAGAGAGAGAGAGAGAGAGAGAGAGAGAGAGAGAGTGTGAGGTGGAGAGAGTGTAGTGGAGAGAGAGTAGGATATATATGGTGGAGAGAGAGTGTAGTGGAGAGAGAGTATGTAGTGGAGAGAGAGTATGTAGTGGAGAGAGAGTATGTAGTGCAGAGAGTATGTAGTGGAGAGAGAGTGTAGTGGAGAGAGTGTGTGGGGTGGAGAGAGAGTATGTAGTGGAGAGAGTATGAAGGTATACCACCATGGGAGAGAGTATGTAGTGGAGGTGGCGTGATGAGACAAGGGCGCCAAAGTGTCTCTCCAGGGATGTGGTTGGAACAAGAAGGCAGAACACACACACACACACACACACACACACATATACACACGGGCATACCCAGTCACACACACACACACACACACACCCAGTCACACCAAGAGACATAATATTATATACCCTAAACTTGCCTGAGTGCACTGAACGTTTTGGCTCACACAGGGGGTCGTAGCATCTGTCGCTCCTACCTCATACTTTAGGTCAACAATTTGGCTGACACTTCGAGTTTATGTTCTACAGACACCGCTAAAAATATAATGGTCTGAGGGTTAGTGTTTGTCTCAATAATAATATTTCAATACTAATACATACATACATACATTAGGCGGTGTATTATATCGGTTTAAAGTGTTCTGTTATATAAATGATATAAAGAAAAGTTTCGACTCACCTTAATGTCTGTTGTGGGGAGAAAACTTATTTAAGGGACACTGTGATGTAGTCAGAAAAATGGAGGTAAATGAGTCCTTCAAATATTGCCACGAAACACCAACCAACTAAATAGAAGAATTAAGCTTGTTTGGTGGCAGAGTGAGGAGGAATCAGAAGCCTCCAACTCTCACACATGATCACAGGGACCTTAACATTAGCCAAGGGGAAGTGAATACAGCCAAGTCGTCTTTCTGTAGAGATGATAATATAGTAGATGGCAAGAAATGTATAAAGTAGCCTATATTTGCGTTATGTCATGTAAGGTTTGTTGTATTGCGTTCAAGAGACATTTTTCCTTAGGGTTACTTTTGGCAACTCATATTTAAACACTATTTTTATTTTATTTTTCGCGAAAGATGTAATTTAAGGCTTAAGAGTATATTATTATGTACCGTGATCTTCATAATTATCTTTGGTTAAGCTCACTCGTTTTATGAAAGCATTTTACTGGCTCTTACTTTTATCGTTTCGCTTTAAGAGATCCTACAACAGGTTCTTTAGGTGGTGTTTCCACATTAGACGAAGTTTTATGTGATTTAAGGATCAGTGTGTATTGTTGTGGATATGAACCTTTCTTTCACTCACACTTATAATGGACAGACTGGATAAATCGAGGTAAATTCGCGCGTAGCTTCATTTGTGGTGAAGATTCGAACTAATACTCAGCCTCTTGTGATCAAAATTGGAATTGACGCTTTTGTGAGAGAAATCAGAACACCGGGAACGTATATTTGTGTACTTTAGCACAAGAACCGGGAGGAAAGATCTAGCAGAAACTATAGTATTGATATAGAACATATTTTTATGCCACAATTTGTGAGGGTAGATCAAGAAATGCGACTACTGGACTTTCCTTCAACTTTCACAACACTGGATCCCACACCAAAGACTATATACAAACAATCTCAGCTCTGTCTATTGGTTCATCGCTTCGAAAAAGACCCTTTGAGGAGGATTCTGTACTGACACGTGTCCGCCTAGTTTCTCCCGAGTCAAAACAGGACTGAGACATGAAGACGCAGTAGCGAAAAGTCCTCACTAAACAGTTCTCCTCAAAGGGTGTTTATTTTTCTGGCTTTAGCGTCTACCATTAAGATGTTGCTGGCAGGAGAGTGTAGGCTGGTGAGTGCTCCAAACTATGCCAAAAAAACAGGTTTCATGCGTATATTTGTTAGGTGGCTTGTTTTGTGGTAAAATTAGAAGAAATCAGAAGCCATCCACCTTCTATCTAAGTCTATCTATGCACCTTAACCAGCTTGGGAGTCACACTTGGACGAGAGTAACGAGCAAAAAGTACCAGAGTGCATATGAAAGGTGGCGGTGTTACTAAGGGGCCTGGTGAGGGAGGGAGGGAGGAAAGGCAGATTGAGAGAAGAGAGGAGAATAGAAGGGAGAGAGGGAAGGAGGAGAGAATCAGGGAGTAGGGAAGGAACGATGGAAAGGGCGAGTATGTGTGTGTGTGTGTGTGTTTTGTGGATAGTTTGGTAAAGTATTTCGTAAAAAATAATAACTAATGACATTTTACCGTGATGTTTTCAACACTCCGCATGTATAATGACGAGCCAATCCATAACCAATTTCGCCCTTTTACATAATATGAATATCGCAAATAATTATGATGAAAACATTTATATGGAGGTAGCAAGAATAATGTGTATATACATATATATATATATATATATATATATATATATATATATATATATATATCGTGAGGGCTACTGATTCCTTTAAACTATGCCAGAAAACTTCGTACTAATCTGTTTGGTGGCCTGGTTTGGGGGAATCAAGACTTTTTAATTCATCAACAAAAGAACCTTCCCTTAACTGTGTTTAGAATTTCATGCTAGATTATTTATTCCTTTTGAAGTGTATTTAAATTTATGTATTTCTATTAATCTTGCATCCGGTTTTCGAAGATTTAACAAATCATTTATTATTGATTTTCCATATCTTCATTTTTTTAATGTATTTTGTGTTTGAGAGATGATTGTAGCAAGATGAATAGATGGTGAGTTTATGGGAAAGATAGGCGAAGATACATGTAATAAATTAAAGAAATGATAAATTATAGGAGTAATATAATAGGTGATAAAGGAATGGCAAGATAGGAAGGGTTTATGAGAAAGATAGAGGACGATAAATGTAACAAAAGAAAGGAATGATAAATTATAGGAGTAATATAATTGGTGATAAAGGAATGGCAAGATAGGAAGGGGTTTATGAGAAAGATAGGGGAAGATAAATGTAATAAATTAAAGGAATGATAATGGAATGGCAAGACAGAAAGGGATTGCCGCTCAGAGCTATTCCAAGAAACACAAAATCCCTTAGTATAATTGATTTGGTCTCGTTTACCTGCATATAATATAGTCTACCTACCTATCTGCCTGCCTCGGGGAATTGGTAGTGTCCATTACATTAATAGGTTATTATATATATATGGTGTGTTATTATATAGTGTATTATTATATATAGTGTGTTATTCCCCTTAAGCTAGACAGGTGGGTGACATAGGTGTGGATGGGAGTCGGGTGAGGTCAAGATGTAACTCGGGTCAAGGTGAAAGAGAGGTCAATATGTGAGTTAGGTCAGGTTTACGTGTGAGTCAGGTAAATATATGTGTGAGTCAGGTCAGGTAAAGATGTGTGTTAGGTCAAAGAGTGAGTCAGGTCAGGTAAAGATGTTATAAAAAAAAAAGTCAGGTTATAGTCAGGTTTAGATGTGAGTCAGGTCAGGTAAATATGTGAGGCTTGGGATGGTGGTGAGTTAATAGGGGACAGGCTTTCTACCCACCCCAAGCCTGTCCCCCATTTCCCGCACCCCCCAAACATGAGGGAATAGGGGACAGTCTTTCTACCCACCCCAAGCCTGTCCCCCTATTCCCGCAGCCCCTAAACTCCCCCACCCAAGCCTGTCCCCTATTCTCGCACCCCCTTAAAGGAAAATAAAGTAGTGAAAATAAAGGAGGAGGGATTTAGATGCTAACTGAAAAAAAATCTTTTAATTAATTAAAAGTGTATATACGTAAGGGGAAACATAATTTATATATACCGATATATATATATAGTTATATTGATAGGATGAGAGAGGGGAAGTAAGGAAGGTGGAGAAGGTTCTGAAGCCAAACGAAAGAAAGAGAAGCCAGGAGGGAGAGAAGGAGGTTGTGAAGCCGTAAATGTAATAACGAGAGGAACGAGGGAATAGTGTGGAGAACCAGCTGGCTTTAATATACATGAGAGAGTTTATTATAGAGTTTGAAATATGCTGATTTTTCTCTAACTTTAATTTGCCTTATACTTTTTTCATCTAATTATCATTATCATCCACGTCCTTTCATTAATTTATTCCTGTTTTCTGTCTGTCAATAATTTTTTTTTTTAACAAGCACTGGGCTTCGCCCACCACCACGTAAACAATCTTCAGTTGTTTTTTTACTTTTTATTTAGAGTTTTATCTTTTTTTTAGAACAGTTTTATTTTTATATATACAAGCACTGGCTTCGCCAGCCACGGCTACGCCGTGGGTGCTTTTGCCTGCGGCGCGGCTCACCTCGATCGCCGCTCCACCCACCCCCACCCCCCAATCAGATGTCACACCAGGTAGTTTAGATGTATGTATGATGAGTGCCACATTTTATCCCGGAATTGCACTTTTTGAAATAGTTTTGTGATTTTTTGAAAGTTTGAAAAGGTTGCAATTTTTAATATACACAAGCACTGGGCTTCGCCCCCCACGGCTACGCCGTGGGTGCTTTTGCCTGCGGCGCTGCTCGCTCCGCTCGCACCTCACTGCGCTCTGCCCACTCTCGCCGCTCTCTTCGCTCGCCGCATCCCCCGTCGTTTTTTAATAATTAGTTTTATTTAATTATTTTTTTTTATTATTTTTTTTTTCTAATAATTAACTTTTTTTATTATTATTATTATTATTATTATTATTATTATTATTATTATTATTATTATTATTATTATTATTATTATTATTATTATTATTATTATTATTTTTTTTTTTTTTTTTTTTTAATTTATTCGTCGTCGCCGCCGCCGTCCCGCCGCCGCCGCCCCGCCGCCCCCGCACCTACCCACCCACCCACCGACTACCCACCTACTACCTACCTACCCACATCTTTCCTACCACCCACCCACATCTGTTAATACTTATCTCTGCCAAATATAAAGGGCAATGTCTCTTGTATCTCTGGGGAATAGTGAAGATGAAACATTTTATCTTGGAATCGTTAAAAATTGAAAAAAAAAGATTGAAAAAATGAGCGTTTTTGAAAGTTTGGAAAGGTTGCAATTTTTAATATACATTGATTGATTGATGATTGATTGATTGATTGAATGATTGATTGATACTTAGAGATATCATTCGGTGTCTATTCTCGTCCTGCTCTGTTTTTTCTCTCTCTCTTGTCTCTCTCTTCTTTTCCTCTGATTGTCTATCGTAGGTGTTCTCTCTCTTATCTCCCTCTCTCTCTCTCTCTCTCTCTCTCTCTCTCTCTCTCTCTCTCTCTCTCTCTCTCTTTTTCTTCATAACGTGTTTCTCTGTTTTTCCATCTCACTGTCCCACATATTCTCTTTAACCTACTTTCCAATCTCTTCCTCGCTTTCAGATCTCGCTCTATTCACAAACATTCGCACCTACTAACATTTACACTACATATTTCCACCTACATACACACAAACACAAACACAAACTTTAATATCACCACCACAGCTGAGGCTTAACAATAAACCCACATACACAGACACCCACTCATTGCTACCACACACACACACACACACACACACAGGCAGAGGCTAACATTCCCATCAAAGGAGGACTGAGTGTTTACTGACAGAACATAAAGAGTAGTTTATTTACCCTGCAATTAAATAGTCAGGCAATTATTATAAATAGGTGTTACTTTGCCAGCTGTGTGTTCTTCTGGTAAACTGAGATGAGGGGGACCTTAGACACACACACACACACACACATATATATACACATACACACACACACACACACACACATACCACACACACACACACACACTGAACAACAAGCAGGCACTGTACATTGTATCTCTACTCAAAACAAACCTACCAAAGAAAAAAATAATATTTAGAAATCTGCACTGCTCGACTCGCGTACACTCCTCCAACATAATATTATAACCAAGAGTAAATTATATCATGTTTTGAACCCGTTGGAGAATTGAACGAAACATTATGATTTTTTTTATCATCTATTTTCTATTTTAGTTTGTTGATTTCTTTTATTTTGTATATTTTATGTGTCCTTGTTCTTCAACATGTGTCCGTGTGTTTTTAGATATGTATTGTATCAGCGCTACACAAAGTTCTCTCGTAATATTCCCTAATCCTGTGGGTTTCTTTTTTCTACTTCGGGTTTGATGTTTTTTTTTACATCCACTCAGTACATAATTCCCAATTAGTGCCTAGAGGTATTATCCCCCACTCGAATCATC
Organism: Petrolisthes manimaculis; assembly: GCA_034508575.1. Taxonomy (NCBI): domain Eukaryota; kingdom Metazoa; phylum Arthropoda; class Malacostraca; order Decapoda; family Porcellanidae; genus Petrolisthes; species Petrolisthes manimaculis. The sequence continues at coordinate 2,205 of JAWZYT010007218.1, read as the reverse complement.
CATAATTTTTACCCCTCGAAATCCTTCACTGAGGCGGAAACAACAACAACAACAACAACAACAAAGAATTACACAACATTAAAAAAAGGGCAAAATATTTTCTTTTCATAATTCCACAAATGCGTACAACAACAACAACAACAACGAATTACACAACATTAAAAAAAAGGGGTAAAATATTTCCTTTTCATAATTCCACAAATATATACATACAACAACAACATACCACCCCCCCACCCCCTCCGTGTCGTGTCAATAAATAACCTTTCCACCGCCACTGCATGAGTTGAGAGTAAGGGGTGGTAAGGGGTGAGGGTGAGGTTGAGGGGGTCATTTATTGTAGCGTGTGTGTTGTTGCCTGGTTGGAATATCACGTCAGACACACACCATCGCCAATCAGTTCGTTCCCAGCACCACCACCAGCACCACCAGCAGCAGCAACAGATGTGAGGGGCGATACAATTCGGACCAAACAATTATTATCCTCAGCTACTCTCGTCCGTCCCCCATTGTTTGTTTGTGTGTGTGTTTGTTTTGGCCAGCATGTGTACTATACAAGCCCTCACGGAATTGCTCGACCACATACACACATACATATATATACACACACACACACATACATACACACACATACATGCACACATTCAATAACAAAGCAAACACACACACACACACATGCATATATCGACACAGTTACACATGTGCTAATGAAGAGTCCATACACCCACAGATAGAGGGAGACTCGCTAATGTTACACACACACACACACACACACACACACACACACACACACACACACACAGTATACCCTCTTATCGTCTACCGCTCCTTCTATTCCCTTCTCTTCCCCTATCTGTCCCTGTGTTCCTTTTCCCTTCCCTTCCCTTCCCTTCTCTTCTCTTCTCTTCCTTGCTTTTCCCTTCTTCTATCTGTCACTCTGCTCCTTTTCCCTTCCCTTTCCTTCCCCTATCTGTCCCCCTGTTCCTTTTCCCTTCCCATACCTTTCCTTCCCCTAACTGTCCCTCTGCTCCTTTTCCCTTCCCTTCCCTTCCTATCCCTTTCCTTCCCCTATCTGTCCCTCTGCTCCTTTTCCCTTCCCTTCCCTTTCCCTCCCCTATCTGTCCATCTCCTTTCCCCCATTTCCTTCACCTTCCTGTCACGTGAACCTCTCTATCACCTTTCTCTGGCGACTTGACTATATATTAATTATGATCTCGTTGTTGCGGCGCCTAATAGCAATCAATCCCTTCCCTTTCACCTATCCTATATCGTCTGAACCACGTAATATAATAAACGATATATTTCCCTGGGGGCGTTTTGACTATTTCTATCCCAAGTCACTCAATCACAATCTCCAACAATATTTTCTTGGCCTTAATTCCTACAAAGGTTGCCATAGTTTCCATCGTGTCTCGCCCCTATCCCTCCCCCATCCCCCCCATCCCCCCCACGAGGTATATACTGTATAACTGAGGTTGTTGTGATGTCAGTGTTGTTGTTGTTGTTATGTTTTTTTTGTCTTGTTCATCAATTAATCACTCATTTCTTTGACTCATACTTTTTATTCTTCTTCATTCCTCTTCTACCTTTTCATCTTTTCCCTTAATCTGTTCATCAACCTACTCTCACCTCTCTCTCTCTCTCTCTCTCTCTCTCTCTCTCTCTCTCTCTCTCTCTCTCTCTCTCTCTCTCTCTCTCATTTCCCCTCGCTAGCCTTCCCCTAACAACCATTAGCCTTGAATTGGCTCGGTACACTCCAATAACCACCCTACTACTACTACACACATACACACACACACACACACACACACTCCAATAAACACCCTACTATACACACACACACACACATACACACACACATACTCTCTCTCTCTCTCTCTCTCTCTAATAACCACCCTAGCGTAGACAACCATCCTCCCTTCCCCTCACACACACACACACACACACACACATTATTTAACAAGGCAATAATAATCCTCACCTCTCTGCTTTCTGTTTATAAATAGTATTATGCTAACTCCACTCAACACACAATTAACCTCAACCGAATTTTATCCTCGCAACCTGTACTGTACCTGATTTGATCGTGTATGGAAATTGGAGGGTTCTGATTCCTCCTGATTATGCCACAAAACACACTCCTTCCATATAGGGGCTGTTTCGTGGCTCTATTTTGAAGGACTTATATATCTCCAAATTTCTGAC
>JAWZYT010007217.1:25000-33438 GCA_034508575.1 Petrolisthes manimaculis | reverse complement strand
ATCCAGTTTTCTTTCTGTATTTTCCTCCGTCTCACATCTCTTTCCTTTTCCTTTCCAACTCACATCTGCGTCATTCACTCACATAAACCATTCTCCCTCTTCATTTTCCTTCCCTTCTTATTACTGTTTTTCCTTTTATTCTTTCTCTCTCCACCCATTTACCTTGACCTCTGACCCAGGTTAATGTCCCCCTCCTTCCCTTCCTTTCATCCCCTCACCTCACTCATCTTACCTTCCTCACTGGCCTCCCTCCCTCTCTGTTTTTCACCCTCCCTACCCAATACAATTCCTCACCCACTACCCTCCCTCACCCACTACCCTCCCACATCCACTACCCTCCCTCACCCACTCCCCTCCCTCACCCATTGCCCCTCCTCCATCCACTACCCTGCCCCTCCCCCACCCATTACCCTCCCTCACCCACTACCCCTCCCCCCCACCCACTGCTTCACCACAGACTCATACCTCAACACCCACTTGGTTCGAGATGTGTTTGTCGTATTTTTAGACACCCCAAAACTCTGACATTCGTGTGGAGTAATAATAGTGACTGGTTTGGGATGGACCACTTATATATTCCTGTTCAAACTCTATTATTATGATGGGATGGTGTCACTGATGAAAAAAAAAAAAAAATTAACACCCACCGAATTTTTCAGTTTTTTTTTTTTTTAATACGACTTGTTTAACTATGTAACATGATTTGGGGTTAACACATCAGCAGCACCTCACCTCTACAGATTACACCACACCACACCACACCACATCACATCACATCCTCTAGCATCACACCGACGTATAAAACAAACTCATTACACGCTACTAAAATACACCAAAGGTACACCACACTACATCAAAAAATAATATTTCACTATACCACCTCCTATACATCACATCACTATCACTCTACCTCCTATACATCACATCACTATCACTATACCACTACATAGTATAATTATAAACATCACTACACTACACTACACTATGATATTATTACACTACACTGCATTACATTACACTATGATATTATTACACTACACTAAGCTACGTAACAATACATCTAATCTACTCTACATTACACCAGAGGCTACACTGGACTATACCACTACACAACCCACACCACAACACACCACAGCACACCAGACTGATGGATAAGCCAGTCTAAACCAGCTCAGTGTAAACCAGTATATTCATCCTACCTGATTGAGTTGGCGGTGTCCAGGAGCAAGGTGAAAGAGAGAGAGAGAGAGAGAGAGAGAGAGAGAGAGAGAGAGAGAGAGAGAGAGAGAGAGAGAGAGAGAGAGAGAGAGAGAGAGAGAGAGAGAGAGAGAGAGGTGGGGAAAGTGATAGAAAAGAGAAAGAGAGTAAGAGAGAGAGAGAAAGGTGGCGGGAGGTGATAGAAATGAGAAGGAGAGTAAGTTAAAAGGACAGAAAGAGAGAGAGGTGACGGGAGGTGATAGAAAAGTGAAGGAGAGTAAGTAAGAGAAGGAAGAGAGACAGACAACTGGAGGGACAAAAAAAAAACCTGGCGTGTGACTTATTTAGTTTCAGACGTGGTTAGAAGTTGTTGAGGCGGAGGCAGGAGTGAAAGGGGAAGGAAGGAAGGAAGGAAGGAAGGAAGGGACGGCAGAAAGTGGGCAAGACGTGAGGGAAAGGAAGAACGTGAATGAGGAAGGAAGTGGGAGGAATGAGAAAGTGTGAGAGTGAGTGAGGGGGTGGTCGGGGCAGAAGTGAAAGAGAGAAAGTGGGGAAGAGAGAATAAATGCAGGAGAGAGTGAGAGAGAGAGAGAGTGAGGCAGGAACGACAGAGAGAAAGAAAGAAATTGATGGGGGGGAGAGGGAGTGATAGAGAGAGGGAGGTAGGAACGAGAGAGAGAAAGAAAGAAATAGAGGGGGGGGAGGGAGTGAGAGAGAGAGGGAGGTAGGAACGAGAGAGAGAGAAAAAATGAAAGAGATGAGGGGTGGTGGGAGTGAGAGAGAGAGGGAGGTAGGAACGACAGAGAGAAAGAAAGAGAAAGAGATGGGTGAGAGGGAGTGATAGAGAGAGGGGGAGGCAGGAACGACAGAGAGAAAGAAAGAAATAGATGGGGGGGGAGGGAGTGATAGAGAGAGGGAGAGAGAGAGAGAGGAGAGAGAGAGAGAGAGAGAGGAGAGAGAGAGAGAGAGAGAGAGAGAGAGAGAAAGAGAGAGAGAATGAAGAGATGGGGGGGGTGGGAGAGGGAGTGAGAGAGCTTATAGGGAAAGGGATGTCAGGGCAACACACGTAGCAGAGTACCAACAGAGAATATCAACCAGTGTGTTATAATGACATTAGTCTGTGTGAGTGGTAATGAGTGTGCGTGTGTGTGTGTGTTTGCTAATTACCTTATTGTGTGAGGTAATGAGTTTGCCTCCTCTATGTGTGTGTGTCTGTGTGAGTGTGTGTGTGTGTTGTTGTGTGTGTGTGTGTGTGTGTGATAAGAGATATATAAATAAACAGGTACATAGGCAGATGTAGAAATGTCTGGTGGAGGATAAAAAGAAGAGAAAGACCGCAACAAAAGCCTGGTATAGACTGAATGGAAGGAATGGAAAAGAAGAGAGAGAGAGAGAGGAGGGAGAAAGGGGCAGGGAGAGGACAAAAGAGGTAACAGGTAAAAGAGGAAGAATGGAGGGAGGGGAATGATGTGGAGTGAAGGCAGGTAGGATAATAGTGGGGAGGAGATAGGAGGGAGGGAGGAGTGACAGTGCATGGAGGAAAGAGAAGATGGAAGGAGAATACAAGGAGAGATAATTTGACGGTGTGTGGTGTGTGTGAGAGAGAGAGAGAGAGAGAGAGAGAGGAGAGAGAGAGAGAGAGAGAGAGAGAGAGAGAGAGAGGATGGTAGGAGAATACAGGCAGAGAGATAATTTGACGGTGTGTGTGTGTGTGTGAGAGAGAGAGAGAGACGAGAGAGAGAGAGAGAGAGAGAGAGAGAGAGAGAGAGAGAATGCATGAGTAAGCAAGCAAGTAACGGGGTTGTACGATCACTGGTTTGGACCTTGCCTGCTCTCTTGTGGTTAATGTGGGTGAGTGGGAGTGGGAGTGGGAGTGGGTGGATTGGGAATAATGACAGGCAGTGTGGGAGGTAGGCGGGGGGAGTCCTGAGGGAGTTAATAATGTAGGAGAATATGTGGGATTCAACGTGGCGAGGAAGGTGAGAGAGAGAGAGAGAGAGAGAGAGAGAGAGAGAGAGAGAGAGAGAGAGAGAGAGAGAGAGAGAGAGATAGATAGAGAGAGAGAGAGATGTAAATAATAAGGGAGTGAGGGGGAAAGTGTGAGTGAGAGAGGAGGGGTAGTAGTGAGGGAGAGAGGAGGGGTAGTAGTGAGGGAGAGGGCAGTAGTGAACGAGAGAATAGGTGACAAATTGAGTGTAACAGAATGCAGGGGTGAGACAGTGAGTGGAGTGGAAGGAAGGAAGGGAAACGAAAAGAAATAATATAAGGAGATAAGACATGTAGAGAAGAAAGATTATTGTGTTGTACTGTAGGAAAAATAGAAACAAAATTATAAATATACGATGCTTTACTATGGGGGGAAAATAATTAAAAATGCTTGATTTATCCTTACAATGCAAAGATACACAAACACATCACGTATACACAAACCCAAATATAGATGAGTATAGCCAGTGTCCTATCTAATTATTTTCAATCAGTGGTAAATAATAACTTAGGTTAGTGCGGTTTACCTTGAATGAATTAAAAAAAAAACATTGAGAAAAGATGCGAGAAAGTTTGAGTGATTTTTGAGGAATGTTACAATACACGCAAAGAAAAAACAAAGATGAATTTGTATGAGGTGGCGTGAGGTTAAGGTGGTAATTCGCTTTTCTTACATTGAAGTGCCTTGATTTCCTCTAAAGTATGCTAGTAAACAGGACCAGAAGAGCAAAAATAATGGTGTTCTGTTGCTTGAAATATATAGTTTGGAGATTCAGTTTGCTCCAAATTTACCAACACCGAATTTCCACCAAGGAAGGAGATAAAAGGTCTGTAGATGTCTTTCGTGCAATTGATGTCCAAGGGTAAACGAGGGAATAAAAGTAATAATAAGGGTGGTTGAATGGAGAGTTGGCAGGTAAGCAGTGGAGTATATATGTATGGGTGGGAAAAAGATATGAATGGATGGATGAGAGTAGTGAGGAGAGTAGTGAGGAGAGAGTGAGTGAGTGAGAGAGTGTGTGTGAGTGAACGAGTAAGAGAGAGAGTGAGAGAGTGAGTGAGAGAGTGTGTGTGAGTGAACGAGTAAGAGAGTGAGTGAGAGAGTGTGTGTGTGAGAGTGAGAGAGACAGTAAGTGAGAGAGTGTGTGAGTGATCGAGTAAGTGAGTGAGAGAGTGTGTGAAAATGGAAATGAAAGACGAGCGAAGGAGTAATGTGAGAAGGGAGAGTAGGTGTCCAGTGACCAACCAACCAACCAAACTAATACCTGCTACAGTACCACCACACACTCCTGTCACACCACCACTACCACACAAGTTCCACCATAACGCTACCACTCACCATCACTACCACAACAAGTTCCACCACCACAACACTACCACTCACCATCACTACCACACAAGTTCCATCACCACAAAGCTACTACCGTCACCATCACTACTGCCACTACCATAACTACACCACTGTTCACTATCCCCACTCATATGGTAATCTGAGCACCACCACTATCATCACAATAACTAATAACGTAACACCATCACCAAAACATATATTCACCAATGATCATCACTGTTTCACCACTGTCTTAACGAGAATACCTGCCTGCTCTTCCATCACCACCACCACCACCACCACTATCATCACAACACCTCCATCACCACAACACCTCTTTTAACACTTCCATCACCACTAATCGTCTCACCATTCGGGCCACAAAACACTGCCGGGTCCCACAACACCACCACAATCACAACCACAACTTTATATTCGCCAACGCCAACCACAACTGGACGCTAGAACACCGAGTACAAAATATATCTTTCTTCTTTCCTGCCAATTTCCATCGTTTTGTCATTTTGGTTTTGTGGTTCTCTTAGGTATTTCGATCACAGTAACAAAAAATATATACATTATTTCTATCTATTTTACAGTTTCATGCGCAACATTCACTGCATATATAGATTTAATTTTAGTAGTTTTTTGGTGGGTAACAATTAGTCCCTCTTTTGCACAATGCTGTCCTCTTCTTTTCATATGTAATTTATGTCATAAGTTCCTTGCTACTGATTGAAAGGAGGATGGGGGAGGTATTGATGATGATGATGACTAAAGGAATGAAGGAGAAAAAGGATATATACTGTATATATATATATTTTATTTACCAATTCTGGGAAAATGAAAAAGGATTTTGGGTGCGGGGAATGAAAGTAAAAGAATAAAATGAGGAAAAAATAGAGGAAACAATAATGAAAAAAAAATGAAAAGGAAACAGCAAGTCTGAATAGTGTGAAGGAAAAGGAAGAAATAGCAAATAAAGGGAAATACGAAAGGGAACAAGGAAGGACTCTGGGAAAGAGGGAATAGAAGAGGAGGAGGAAGTAAGGAGTCAACCAGTAAGGAGGGAGGGAGGGAGGGAGGAAATGTAGAAGGAGAAGGAGGAGGAGGAGGTAACAGGGAGAGGATGAAGCCGGACAAAAGCTCAAAGTCATATCGATCCCTGCAGGTGAACTTACTGTCTCCCTCACATAAGATATACTGTACAACATTGTCTTCCTTGCTTGCCCCTGCCAGCTGCGTCCACGTGTTGGCTGGTCGGCTGGCAGGCTGGCTGGCTTGCTTACTAACTTGAGCCTCTTACACCAACAACATATAAAAACCACCATCTCCCATGCGCTGAGACTCGTGCCAACTCTATCCACGTGGTTGGTGGTGAATTCGGTGGTTCGTTCGCATGAGATTAACAAACTCATTACTGTCTTTGCTTGTGCCAGCTGCGCCCAAATGCCGAGTTGCTTACATCAGCCTTCACTCCCCTCCACAAACACACGATTTACACCTGTGCCTTGCTTGATTATACCAGCTATATGTATCCATATAGTGTTTTGTTTACCTGCTTACTCACGTGCTATATTCTCTCACATAATTGTAATCTTAACTTGTGCTTGCTTTGGTTCGCTGATGTAGTCATCGTTTATAATCAATTGGAAATCTGATAATAATTATTATCATTTTATTAAAGGAATAATAAATGTAGATATGTTTGTTTCTTATTTCTGGGGCATGGCCGGTTCCTTGAATTATTATTTTCACAAGCTTAAAATGATCAAATTAGTTCAGTAAAAATATAAGTGTGTTGCGAGGTGAAGCCAGGTGGTAAGACAGGTAAGGCGAGCACCACCAACACCAAGTCTCAAGTTAACAGTTCCCTTCTCACGCACAAGTGATTGATTACCAAGTCCCCTCAGGATTACCATCAACTCCCAATGACTGAAACTTTCTAACATTAATCACTTTTTACTACAACTTCACATGATATAATGCTGATATAACTGAGAACCTATAGCCTCAAAGTATAGTATAGTACAGTGCTATATATATAAATAAATACCGTATCTCCGTTGTGTTCCCTGCTGTGTTCTGTCCACATGTGCGTTACCCCCCGTGTGCACGAGTTAAAAGGGACCGACACTTGAGCTTCGTTAATTAAGGATGCCGAGGAGGACTTGAAAGGTGCCGGCAATACAATACATTTAACTTTAGGATTCTGCTGGTACCGGACAAACACTCTGGGTTTTCATGGATGTGGGAAGCGAGTAATACAAATCCTTATATTTTATTTATTTCTTCTTTGCTTCTTCCTTCGTTTTATTTACAGGCCTGAGCATAGTACTGTAAAGGCGAGTATTCTTCAGACACAAAAATATACTCCATAGTAATTCCTCTATATTATATCCCATTACCTGGTCCATAGTGTTATTTAGCCTATGTATCTAAAAAAAAAAATATATTCAGAGGAGAGCAAAGAAGAGAGACATCACTCGGAATATTCTTTTGATCCTTTTTTTTTTGTCATCGTTGTTCGTCATTTTTCTGTGTTTACTTCCTCACTTTATGATTCGTTCGTCATTTCTCTTTCTATTTTTCTTATTTAACTCTTCCTTTACCCTTCCTTGTTAGCTCTTCCTTTTCATATTTAGTTTGGTATCATTATAGTTAATTTAAAAAAACAATAATTGACTTAGATTTACGTACAGTACCTGATTAGCCAACTATTTTATTTATTTCATTTCACAGTATATTTTATATATTTTTATTCGTTAATTAGGCTGTCATAAATTCGCCATGTTTACCTTCCCCTGCATCAGAATTGGTGTAATTTTCTGCTCACAACACTATTTTCACTTCATTAATGTACTTTTTCACATGTTGTTTACCACCATGCATGCTCTTTATCTTTCTCATACGCACTCATTTCATTCTCCCCTCTCCCTCCCTCTCCCTCCCGTCCCATCCATTACCCTACATCACTCGTCACGCTGCCTCGCACAACAAGCAAAATCATCCTCACCTCCCAAGCAAAATCATAATTGGAATGCAGGACTAACGAGAGGGTATATTATTATTATTATTATGTGGCGCAGTGCTGCATAAGGCTGCGTGTTGTTGTTGTTGTTGTTGTTATTGTAAGGGTTGTGGTGGTGGTGGTCGTGGTTTTAGCCCTCTGGTGGTGGTCTGCGGTATTACCTCCCGTCCCAGCCTGCATTTGTTTGTTTACATTTCCACTTTAGGCGGGAAATGAAATCTTATAGTTAGTTAGGTTGATTTATCTTGGCCATTTAAGTTTTCCAAATTTTATATATTCTTATAAACTGATTATTCTTCATTATATATATTTGCTAATATTGCGTGTACTCATATAAGTGCACATATTAGTGTTAGAATGCTGTTGTTTGCAGAATATGTTAACCCTTTGGAAGCCCCTTAGCTTACTGAACTGAACTGAACTGAACTCATTCACACTTACTCTCTTCCTAATCCTTTCACTTTCTACATAGTGATTCTCTGTCAGTAATGTCTTTGTATATACTCCATTATAGTTTATATATCTATACATACACAATATCTAAGTATACATGCTTTTCTGTATATACAGTATGTAGATGTGTTTCTCTGAATATAACTTGAATTTAATCCTTTAATACATAACTTTTTTCGTATATAAACTTTACAAATCCGAGCTGAGTCACCGTGCATGATAACAACTCTTCTAAACTTACTACAGTAGTTATATATATTCTCCACCATCACCACCATCACCATCACCACCACTACCACCATCATCACCACCATCACAGGCGGCATCTTGGTGCAGGCGTGTACGTGACTCTTGCACGTGTGTATCTAAGGGTGTGAGTTTACTGGCATATGAACAAACAAACTTGCATATTTACCTAAGAGAAAGTGTGTGTGTGTGTGT
>JAWZYT010007217.1:12500-20000 GCA_034508575.1 Petrolisthes manimaculis | reverse complement strand
CTTTCTTTTTTCCATCACAGCTCGTCGTATATTCATTTTTTTGGTCGACTGTTTTTTTTTTTTTTTCCTATTCTGAGTCGTGGAATATTGATAGTTTGGTGTTGAGATAAGCATATGGAGAAGTGTGTGTGTGTGTGTGTGTGTGTGTGTGTGTGTGTGTGTGTGTGTGTTGATTTGTTTTATTTGGTGCAAGTGATTATTATTTTATTTTTATTTTTTTTGGCATCAGTAGCATTTTTCTTGTAAAGGAAAATATTGTCTGGTTTTATTCAGAGGACAATGAAATGGTCAATTGTTGTTTATGGGTTACTAACATATAAATTCTTCATTACCATTGATTGATATTTACAGTCTCGTCTCATTATTGACTATTAACCCGACTTTATTAACTAAGCGGTACATAATGAGTTTCTGCATAGGTTAAAAATACCATGAAATTCAGGTTATTATAATGCAGAGCAAAAAAATTATTGAAAGGAAATATATATCGCATGGAAATATGTTTATATGAATACTGATGAATGATGCAGTCAGTTCTGCTCTTGGAAATGTACGGTACTGAATGCAAAAACTGGGAGTATTTTTTTTTTTTTTTTTTTGTGTGTGTGTTTTGTAACCCTTTATTTTCTATATACATATATATATTTTTTTTTATTTTTTATTTTTTTTTTGCTAACTGTATCACCTTATTTTTATATTTTTCGTTGTTCCCTTGTTATTTTAACTGTGGTGCAAATTAATGAAGAGACGGGAAAGAGACAGTAAACAAAATGTAGATGAATGAAAATGTGTGAGGAAAGGATGGAAGAATGAGATAAGTGAAGAAGAAAGGAAGGAAGGGAGGAAAAAGGAAGGCAAGAAGGAAGGAAGGAAGGGAGGAAAAAGGAAGGCAAGAAGAAAGGAAGGAAGGGAGGAAAAAGGAAGGCAAGAAGGAAGGAAGGAAGGGAGGAAAAAGGAAGGCAAGAAGGAAGGAAGGAAGGGAAGAAAAAGGAAGGCAAGAAGGAAGGAAGGAAGGGAGGAAAAAGGAAGGCAAGAAGGAAGGAAGGAAGGGAGGAAAAAGGAAGGCAAGAAGGAAGGAAGGAAGGGAGGAAAAACGAAGGCAAGAAGGAAGGAAGGAAGGAACTAGATTTTGGAAAGAAAACAGATACATAAAAGTAAAAGGAAGGAATGAGGAGAAGCACAGGAGGAGAGAGAAAACAAATGAGAGACTGTGTTAAGAAAGGAAGTGGAGGAATGGAGGCAAGGAGGATGTTGACGGGTATAGAAAGAGAGAGAGAGAGAAGAAAAAATATTGAGAGAAAGGAGAGGAGCAAGAAAAAGACGAGAGTGGTAGAGAAAGGACTCGGTGGTGTTGGAGAGAGAAAGGAGACAGCAGCAATTAAGGAAAACAAGGAAAGAAATTAAACGGAAGAAAAGGCAGGAATTAGACCAGAGACCAGAGAAAAGGAGAAGAATAAGAAGAAAATGAGAAGAATAAGAAGAAAAGAGGGCAAGGCGAGAGAAGGAGAATAGATTAACAGAGCCATAGAATGATAAATAATAATAACAGTGAGAAGGAATGATGGAACATATACGTACAAAAACTATTTATTTCAGGATAAATACGAACTTTGTGTGATAATGAATAAGCAGGTAATTGGAATATGGTTCTCCTCACCCTACTGTTAGTGTGACACGGAGATACATGATTGGAAGAGGAGGAGGAGAACAGGCAGTACAAAGGCAGAGGGAGACCGACATGTATTAGTGAGTGAGTGAGAGGGGGAGACTTAGTAAATGAAAACAAATCGAGCAGAGGATGATAAAAATAGAATGAGGCCGTGTACACAAAAAGGAAGAAGGACTTGAAGGACGACTCAAAGTAAACATCACCACCACCACTACCAACACCACCAACACTACTATCTCTACCACCACCACCATCACTACCATCACTACCACCACCATCACCAACGCCACCAACACTAATTTACTCTACCATCTCTACCACTACCACCACCAACACCACCACCACTACCATCTCTACCACTACCACCACCACTACCAACACTACAAATACTCTACCATCTCTATCACTACCACCACCAACACTACTATTACTCTACGATCAGTATCATTCTCACCATCACCACCAACATACCTATTACTCTGTCATCACTATAACTCTTACCACTGCAATCATCACCATCACTTTCACCACCAATACTATAATACCTTTCCATCACCACTACCACAAACAGCTCTCACCACAAGCACTACCACCGCCACCACGACCACGACCACTACCTCTGCAACACCACAACCACTACCACTAGAGCATTTCCATCTGGCTTCCACTTTAAGGGTGTATATTGCATGTGAGGGCAACACAGTGCACACCAGAACTCGATCACTCACCTCCCTTACCTTGCTTTCACTCACCCCTTCATCCCTTCCCCTTTCACTCACCCCTTCATCCCTTCCCCTCTCACTCACCCTTTCATCCCTTCCCCTCTCACTCACCCCTTCATCCCATCCCTTCTCACTCACCCCTTCATCCCTTCCCCTCTCACTCACCCCTTCATCCCTTCCCCTCTCACTCACCCTTTCATCCCTTCCCCTCTCACTCACCCCTTCATCCCATCCCCTCTCACTCACCCCTCCTCTCTCCCCTCCCTTTTAAAACACTACGGCAGAACCCTTTTACTTTTTTTTCCCTTGCCCCTCCCTTCTTTACTTCTCGTCTCCCCTTCTCTCCCCTCCCATAACACATTACGCTGGGACCCTATCACATACCTCTCTCGCTTCCCTACTTCACTTCCCTAATCTGTTCCCTCCTCTCCTTCCTTCACCCCCCTTCCCTGCTCCTCCATGACCCCTCTTCTCTTTTGCTCTCTCCCTCCCATTCCTCACTCATCCCTTCGTCTGCTCTTCCCCTCCTTCCCCTCGCCTTTCCTGCTCTTCCCTTCCTTCCCCTCGCTTCCCCTGCTTCTCTCGTTTCACTCTTATTTTTTTCATTTATCATCCTACACATCACGACCACTAACAACTCACTGTTTGTTCCCTTCCCGACGTATCATATTTTAACCAAACCTTCACCTTCACTCGCTACTCTCTCTCACTCACTACTCTCACTCACTCACTCACTACTCTCACTCATTCCTTCCTCTACCCATTTCTACCCTACCATTTTCTCTCTAATAACTAACACCATCCTCCTCCTTCTCTCCAACACCGTCCTCTCTCTTTGCTACACCTTTCACCCTCGCTCTCTCCAACACACTTTCCTCTCTCCAACTTTCTCCTCCCCAACTTACTCGTTACTGTACACTCACCACAATTCCCTCCCCTCCTCTCCTCTCCTCTCCTCTCCCCTCCCCTTCCCTCCTCTCCTCTCCCATCCCCTCCCCTGCCCCAACATCTAACCCCTCCGGCCCTTTACGGAAACTCACTCCCGCCTGGTCCATCAGCGGGGTTCTTCTGTTTCCTGATTGCCTTTTCTCCCCTCCTCCTCCTCCTCCTCCTAGTCCTCCTTCCTCTATCCTATATAGTCTCTCCTATAACCCCTCCACTCGTTCTCCTCTTTTCTGCCTCTCTTCTTTGTACTGTGCATGTATTTATACCTCTTATTATTGCTCATTCTTTACGTACGTTATCTGTATTCTTCTCCCTTCCTCTCTCTCTATTCCAGGTTTATATATTCTATCTTTTAGTTTTACTTCCTCTTTACATTCCTCCCTATCCTTCGCTTTACAATTTTTCCTTCTCCATTTAATCTTGGGTCGTATTGGAAATCTGTACTCTTGTTCTATATTCTGTAGACATCTCTCCTGACTCAGGTCCCATTCTTTCACTGACTGGCAATTACTTTAACCTTCCCCTTCCAACTCCCATCGTTGTTTCCATGTCTTCTCCCTTCTATCCCTCTCCTTTCCTTTCCTCTATCTTTCGCCCTTTCTCGTATCCTCTCTCTATCCTACATCCTTCCTTCCTACTTCATAATATTCCCTTTCTCTTCCATGACCGCTCTTCCTTCCCTCATTCTCATCCGTCTTCCCTTCATGACTTTCCAATTGTCCAGTATAATTAGTTTGCTTAGCTCGCCTTCCCTCCTATAACTCAGGTACATACTTTACTTCCCCTATACAGTACGGTATACCCTTTGTACTGTACCACCACCATCTGTGTCTCGTGTTGTGGGCGTGGCTGAGTGAGTACTTGTTGCCAGGAGTGACTGACAGGGTTGCTATGGAATTGTGTGGTTGCTCTGAGCGTTAGAGTTGATGTGAGTGAGCCCGTTGCTATGAGGAGTACTACTATGTGTTTACTACTGATACTATAGGGTGAATATTATGAGTGAATGGTTAACGTATGGGTGTGTGTGTTTGCTATTATACTATATATATATTTGCTTGTGTGTTCTGAACTGTCTTAGGTTTCTACGAGTGTGTGGTTTGTGTGTGTTGTTACCAAAGACTGATATGTGGTTGCCGTGAGAATATACTGTAGTTGTTGTTGTTGTTGTTGTTGTTGTTGTTGTTGTTGTTGTTGTTGTCAAGAGTACCGTATGTTTGTTGTTCTTTATGTGTACTGTACGCAGATGCTACTAAAATCATATGGCTGCTATGTGTATACTATTGCTGTACCACACTGTATAACTGCTATGGATAAATGGTTGCTATACGATTATGTGGTTTGCTATGAATACGACGTGGTTACTATGAGAGTGTAGTTGCTATGGGTATATGATTGCTATGAATATTTCATGGGTTGGAGTGAGGAATTGCATGTACGAGTATTATTAAATATTCCGTGCATGTATATTCCGAACCTGAACGCCATCACGTCGGTTTACAAATATATATAATCCTGCCCTCGAATGCCAGCCGGAAGAGGAGTGTGTGTGTGTGTGTGTGTGTGTGTGTGTGTGTGTGTGTCTATGTGCTTGTTAGTCTTTTCATATGTGCTTGCTAGTCTTTTCATATCTGTTTGTGATCTCCATAAAACCAATTGCTGTATGTCTATCAGTTTGTTAACAATTGGGTTACTATTAATAGAAAAGTTATATTTAATTACCGGTAATGATTATTAAACTGATACCCAATGGGAAAAAAATTGTGAGTTGCCTCGTAACGTACATTTATGTAAATTGAAAATGCGCTTAATATTAATTTTCAAAAATAAATTCGCTGGCTACATTATAATATGATGATGATTATGATGACTCTTTTCATAACTCATCATGATTATGAGAATCATATTATTATTATTATTATTATTTTCCAACAAGAGATTAGTATGTAATATTTCTTTCATACATTCTTGCCATTGTAGCCACTGCTAATGAGATCTTATCCAGCCTGATTACATTTCGACCTTGGTTCATTCTCTGACAATAAAAAGATTAACAAATTCCATTGTTATGTTAAGAAGTTAATAATTGTATCCCTCGTCATTCCTTCAGCATGAGTATAGGAAGGACTAAGTGTTTTTCCATACGTAGGTGTTTGTTATGAGTTAATGTTGTTTGTGAGTCGGTGGTAATTATGGATGTAAGACTATGTTCATGTATAAAAGGAAATAGTTCCCATAGATATAACAAAAGATTCTCACAATTAAAAATGAGTGGTTAAAATGAGTGGTTACAGTGAGTGGTTACAGTGAGTGGTAAGAGTGATTGGTTATAGTGAGTGGTTCTTGTGAGGCCATGTTCAATGACTATGAGTGGTTGGTTATTAATGATGAAAGGTATATAGGTTGTACACTATACACAACTGACTAACTAACTACCTTCCTGGTTACCGACAAGAGAAACATGGCACTATATAATTGGAGGATTTATTAAATTATGCGGCATCGCTAAGCCAAGTGAACCATTAATTATCTGTGGAAAAAAACAACAACTTATATTTGCGAGTTTAATTAATTGATTAAAAGTGGCGTTAACTCAGTGTGGATATTTTATGAGTGTAATTAGATACAGTGCGGTCTTTATATTGACGATAACTACTGTTTATAATAAGTCATTGTGTATTCAAGGTCGCTTAGCTTAGTTTGGCTGAATATAATCACTGGGTGGTAACTTAAATTAAAATCTATAGTTGATTGTTGTAGGTCATGAGTTAAGAACATTATTGATGGATTTGTAGTCTATTCACTCTTCTTGTTATGGCAGTCAGTGTATGTGTTGTTTGTGTAAGGAGTATATAGGCTAATTCACGTGGTAAAAATAGGTACACAAAATGCTCATATTACTATACTCTGTTCAAAACTTGTGTTCCATTTCCTCTATCTATCTGTCTCTATTTCTATCTATATCTATTTCTATCTATATCTTTCTATCTATCTCTATCTGTCTCTATTTCTATCTATCTCTTATCTGTCTATCTATCTATCTATTACTATCTATCTAAGCATTAGAGGCCAAAAGGAACACAAATTTTGAACAGAGTATAGTAGGCAACGTTCTAGTAGGTCTTTGTAGATTTCATACCAGTATATGTGTTGTGTAACTATGTACTAAAATCTGTGTAAAGATAATGTATATACATAGAAAATTCTCTATAACAAGAAAAATATATACTTATATATTGTTTTATTTACTGTGCTTTATAAAACACTATGAATATGTACTGTATGTGGTAGGAAGCAAGACAGAGATGTTAGATTGGCAGATGTATGGTGTTATGTAAGGACACACACACACACACACACACATATACATATACACACACATCTATAACCTTGTGTAACACGGACTGGCTGTCTTCTTTGTCACGCCCGCCTTCTCTGATTGATGGAGTTGTTGTTGTTGTTGTTGTTGTTGTTGTTAGTGGTGGTGGTGGTGGTGGTGTCAATTTCAGTTTTGGTATTTATGAAGTTATTGTTTTTATGGTTGTTGTTGAATTTTTTTTAAAGACGGGATGGACTAGAGAAGGTAACAATACAGTAGTGTAAATAAATAATGAGTTTGAGGTGTTTTGATAGAGTTGAATAGAACAAAAATGAGAAAAGAATAGTATTTACTTTTAAGTGTTAAACTTAGTCAAGAGGAATCAGATGACGCTAATTCTCGTACACGATCACAAGGGCCTAAAGGAAAGTAGTGTATTACCGTAAGAAGAGAGTTAGATAAGACATGTTCCTATGTTGTATCACTTGTATGGCTTCAGTGTAATGTGTCGCCATGCTTCACTCTCCTCCTCCTCCTCCTTGTTTCACTCTCCTCCTCCTCATTGCTTCACTCTCCTCCTCCTCCTCCTACTGAAAAATGTTGATTGTCATTTCCCTCCATACTTCTCTGACAGTCGTATTTCTCAACTCTCACCCCTTCTCATCCCTGCCAACTTTACCTTCTCTTTGATTTACCTTGCCTTGTCTTGTCTTACCTACCTTACTTATCTATCCATAATTACTTTTCCTAGCCTTAATTATCTTACCTTACACCTATCTTACTTACCCATACAGTATAACATAAATTTTATCTTAACCAGCCTTACCTTATTCATTACATATAATTAT
>JAWZYT010007217.1:0-7500 GCA_034508575.1 Petrolisthes manimaculis | reverse complement strand
AGGTACCATTGTGTAGTCCCGTGTAGGTTCAATGAAAAATCACTGTTTTATCCCACTGCAGTATAACATTATGCAAGAAATAGTGTACAGTCAGTAAACAAATAAATGTACCAATAAGATCTCCATTGGAATTTACTTCGTTGGTGAATTGCATGGACTGATCAAAGCTTCAACCAAAGCTGTATATTTGTTAGTGCTCGTGACTGTACCTGCCTCTTTAATTAAATTCCAAAAAAACAAAAAAAAATTGCTAGAGTACAAACAGTTATGGGAACTCATATGAATAAAAAAAAGGATGCCAGATAAAATATTACTCCCCTCTTATACTCATGAGGTAATAAACAAACAAACAAACAAACAGACAATGAACGCCACCCCACCGTTGAAAAAGCGTACTATTACTATGGCAAGACCTTGAATCTGGCTGGAACGGTATAAAGAGAAATAAATATGAGTAAACAATGGGATGATAAAAATAACTCTGCACTTACTTATGTTCAACCTACAGGGTCACTCACACTCTCACAAGTTAACCTTCACTATGTATGTATGTATGTATGTTCTTTGTGATCTGCTGTTTTTGTTGTTTTTGTTGTTGTTGTTGTTGTTGTTGTTGTTGTTGTTCTTATCGTAGCCCTTTGTTTGGTGTTGTTGTTATCGTAGCCCTTTGTCTTGATCATTAATTTGTTCATCGTTGTTATTTTCCCCTTTTCCTTTCTCTTGGTCTTCATCAATTGTAAACTGGTGTGGTTTTCCTCTTTTTCCTTCATTACTTGCTGTTTTTATAATATAAATATAACCCTCCCCCCTCTTCCCCTCACAACCCTACTCCCCCTTCCTCTCACAACCCCCCCCCCCCCTTACCCTCCTCCCCCCGCCCCCTTAACACCCGCAGAGTAATGGAAAGTAAGTGAATTATCGTGGGGGTGGGGGGGAGGATGGAAGGTAATGGATGTATAAGGCCCTTAGGAGGAATAATGGAAGGTTTGTTCAGAATAATTAATTACGTTTGTGAGTGATGGAGTGGTCATTGTGTTATAAGGTACAATAAACATCAAAGCTCTTCCGAGAACTTCCTTCCATTACTGTATTGTTATTGATAAAAATATTAACATGTAGCGTTGACTATGATTATGTAGCACGTGAAGAAGACAAGGGCTGTGTGTTTACATAATTTACTACATAATAATAATACATGTGTTGGGACTGATAACATTTTTTTTTTTTAATTATTATGATAAAGGAAAGCGAATCATTTATCAAGGTTTTGATTTCGCTATGCAAAGTTACTTAAATGTATTTCATAAACACACAAGGCAAAAACAAATTATATAGTTGCTGATATAAGGGAGATGTTATGAACCAGATACAAATAATTATATAAACTCATTAATTTACTACAGGACACACGACCACAAAGGTGAATTCTCCCTCACACACACACACACACCTCTTTGATCTTTCCCACAGACACAATTAGAAGAGCACTCTGGATTCTCGAAAAGGAAAATATAATCATACCTAAGTAAATTTTCGTGTGAACGTCACTAATTAGAGGAAGTAGATAATCCTGTCTATTCATCACTAATCAGTATCCTGTTCCTTAATAATAAATATGTTCTTAAATGAGAGAGAGAGAGAGAGAGAGAGAGAGAGAGAGAGAGAGAGAGAGAGAGAGAGAGAGAGAGAGAGAGGTGGGGTAGGGGGGGATAAACAAACAATTTTCAAGGTGTGGTTGATGAGTGAACGGCCTCCTGACGATCAAAGGTGGCACCTGCTGACTAATGAGAGGCTGAGGGAGTGCCAGTGGAAAGGTGGAGGGGAGGGAGAGAAGAGAGGAAAGGGTGGAGAGAGTAAAATGGGGAGGGAAGAAGAGGAGAGGAGAGGAGAGAAAGGAAAGGATGGAGGGAAAAAAGGGCAAGGGGATGAAGAGGAGAGGAGAGAAGAGGAATGGATGGAGAGAAAAGGGGCAGGGGAAGAAGAGGAAAGGATGGAGAGAGGAAAGGGAAAGGGGATGAAGAGAAAAGGAGAGGAAAGTTGGATGGGGTTGAAGGTTATAAGAGGAAGATGTGGAGTCTTAATTAAATCCTTTATATAACCCTGACACGAGTTGACTTCATCTTCTCAGGACTCGGGATATATTATTACTTGCCTCGTCCACAGAGAGAGAGAGAGAGAGAGAGAGAGAGAGAGAGAGAGAGAGAGAGAGAGAGAGAGAGAGAGAGAGAGAGAGAGAGAAAGAATGGTTGATGTAGATTCGCTGGTACTCTCTAACCCTCAGGCTGGAAACAGATTGGAGAAGCCTAGGTGGTGTAGGTAGGAGAAGGTGGGAAAAAGTGTCAGTGTAATAATATGTCCTTCAAGGAGAGAGGCTGGGGAAAGGTATATATAAGAGAGGGTAGGAGAGAGGCAAGTGGAAAATGCATGAGTGAGAGAGACAAGTGAGGTCAGGGAGAAGTAAAAGAGAGGGAGGGTGATGGTGGGTAGGTATGAGTATAGGAGAAAGAAGCAAAGCGAGGATAGGAAGAGGAAAAACAGAGGAAAACAAGCAAGGATACGAGAGCTAGATTACTAGACAGGAAAATCGAGGATAGAAGATAAAACACGAAAATGGAGACAATGAATGAGTGAAGGAGATGCAGGAAATCAGATCGGAGAGGCTGTGTAAAATAAGGACAATATAAAGGGTGGAAAAAGTGTGTCAATTCGTGGGAGAATATGGGAAAATTAAGATAGACTGATGGGAAGGTAATGGTGTTAAGGGGTGATGATGATGAGAAGGAGAAGGCAACGGGGACATCAGAGACAGAGAGACTGAGTCAGGAGTCGGAGTCGGAGTCAGGAGTCAGAACCTTGTGGGGTGGCAGAAAAAAACTCCACAAGGAAATTTAATAGGAAAGATAGAAAGTAGTTGAAATTTGGGTAACTTGCCACCTGTAATGGGCAAAAATTATTCATTAGTAAACATCGAAAGTCGGGGATTAGATGAAAGGTGTTTATCTAAGCGACGTTTGAAGCTGATCTACGGTGTTACAGTCTATTACGTTACGGGGAAGCCCATTCCATAAGTTGACGACTCTGTTGAAAAATAAATTCTTGGATTCGTGTGAATTCAAAGATTTACCTATGATTTTGCAGCCGTTACCTCTCGTGTAGTTTGATTGGTTGATAGTGAAATATTTGCTGCAGTCCATATTATATATGCCTTTGATTATTTTGAATACCTGGATTAAGTCGCCTCTCAATCTACGTTGTGCTAATGGGAATAGATTTAATTCATTTAGCCGCTCCTCATACGTTTTGTTTCTTAGACTTGGTATAATTTTAGTAACTCTACGTTGGACTCGTTCCATTAATTAAAAGAGATGGAAAGTATGGAAAAACTAGACGGAAAGTGTAATAGAGGGAGAGAAGTAAGTAGGTGAGTGAGGTGGTGACATGGTAAGGTTTGGTGGGACGAGAAGATTGGGTAATAAGGAGTGATGAAGTTGATTGGACAAATGAAAGAGGGTGAGAACGACAGGGGAAGAAATGGAGACTAAGTTGGAAAGGAATGGAACGAGAGCGAGAGAGAGAAGGAAAGGGAGGCTGGTGGAGGGAAGGGGAAAGAGAAAGCTGAGAAGAAAATGGATATTGTGATTGTGAAAGAGGGTAGGAGGCAAGGGAAAAGAGTAAAGAAAGGTAAAGAAAGGAGGAAAGGAGAAAGAATGAGTGTTATGGGAGGTAAGGGAGGAAGGAATGGAGAAGGGAATTTGGTAGAAAGGATGGAGAGAGAGCGTGTAACTGTAAAATAGCAGGAACTAGGAAGGAAGGAAGGAAGGAAGGAAGGAGAGAGGAGGCAGCGAGGGGAGAGAGAGAGAGGTTGTGTTAATGAGAGGGGGAGACAAAGAGTGAGAGCGTCAGAGAGCTACTTGACCAAGAATAAGAGCCTCGATAGTCTTATTATCCTGAAGGCGTTGGCATACACCTGAGGGGAAGTGGGAGGATAGCATTAGTAGGTCGAGAGAGAGAGAGAGAGAGAGAGAGAGAGAGAGAGAGAGAGAGAGAGAGAGAGAAGAGAGAGAGAGAGAGTGAGAGAGAGAGAGAGTAAATATGAAATATGATGGCGAGGTATAAAAAAACAAGTAGCCAGAGGGAGTATTGGTAGAGGGAGTGTTTATAGTGAGTGAGTAGCTGGAAGTATAAGGTAGGATTATAAGAGGTATGAGTTCTGAGAAAGCTATCGGATACTTTCTTGCTCTTCTATCGGTTTTATCTCCATTTCTTTATATACCAGTATTTATATTTATATAGTTGTTTATATATTTTTAACTTGTCTATCTATCTATGTATATCTCGATCTATGTATCTGTTCATTATCGTACTCCCTTATGCTTCCCTTTCTTAATCTTTACTTACTTTTCCTATCCTACTCTGACCTCTCTCTCTCTCTCTCTCTCTCTCTCTCTCTCTCTCTCTCTCTCTCTCTCTCTCTCTCTCTCTCTCTCTCTCTCTCTCTCTCTCTCTCTCTCTCTCTCTCTCTCTCTCTCTCTCTTACTTATTCTCTGCCTTCCCTCTCCTCTCTCATGACCTGTCTCTTCTTCCCCACATAACATCCATCATCTAGTTTGTTCTTCCTGGTACACCCTTTACCTGTACGCCCAAACTTCCTCCACGCCCACATAGTCTACATCCCTTGCTCCCACCCAACCACCGTAACGACGCCCACCACCCACACACCACTACTACTACCACCCAACCCACTTAGCCAGCCTTGTCCCCGCCCTTGTTATGTATTTTCTTCACACACACACACACACACACACACACACACACACACACACACACACACACACACACACACACACACACACACACACACACACACACACACACACACACACACACACACACACACACACACACACAAACATATACAGTTATCCTCTCTCTCCACTCACACCCCTTTCTTCTTCTTTCCTCTCCCCTACTATACCCACATCCCTTTCTTATCCTTCTTCTTCTTTCTCCCTCTCAACATTCAACCCTCCCTCCCCCCCCACCCCATCTTCCCTCCTCAGCCCCTCGGTCCACACTTCCTCTGCGGATGTGGTGTTTCCGGCCTGCCACGCCTCTCCCTTATCTCCTGCCCTGCACCTGCCTCATCCTACATCTGCAAAACACACACACACACACACACACACAACACAACACACACACAGACACCAACACACCCGCCCTCTAAGAAAACTCCGGCTAGATTCTTATTCCATCGGGATCGTGTTTTCTTATTGGTATTTGTTGGCGGCCTACAAGTATATTTCCTTCACCTTTTTTCCTCACCATTAATGCACTGCCCCCCCCCTTCCCTCCCTCCTTCCCTCCCTCCCACTGCATACTCCCTCTGCATACCCCCTTCCCTCCCTCCCTCTCTCCCTCTGCATACCCCCTTCCCTCCCTCTTTATACCCCCTTCCCTCCCTCTGCATACTCCCTCCTTTTGCTGCATACCCCCTCCCTTTGCTGCATACCCCCTCTACTATTCCTCTTATCTTTATGCTACTACACTCCCCAACTCTCCACACACGATCCTGATTTTATCCGTACACAGAAACCCACACACTTTTTCAATCTTTCTTTCCACCATACAATGCTTCCCCGTTGCTCCACTATTTCCTCCTCCACACTTTTCCACATGATCTGCATACATTTCGCTCCATCTTTGCTCCACATTCACCAACATTTTATCATTTTGGCTAAAAAAAAATCCCCATTTTCCTAGTGTTCTCCTTATCGTTGTTAATTCCCAAAAAAAAACTCATTTATCACGTTTTCAAATTTTGTTACCCCCCTCCCCAAGTACCCCATTTCCAGCCACATTCCCCCCACATCAATCCAAACAGCGTGGAGTGTATTTGGTGAGCAAAAAATATCATGAAAAGCGACCTATATTTCTCCTTAAAGGGGAAGGTGTACAATATAAACAGTGGTGTCTTGCGGGTTTTAGCCTATACGGGTCGGATCCTGAACCATTACGTGGACATAAAAGTAGAGAGAGAGAGCATGGTGACATAAGAACCAGACCAATGTTGAGTATATATATATTTTTCTAATTAACGGGAGTAATCTGATGGGGACATATTGGAGCACATCTAGCCCTCCAAACTTTGTCATAAAACACATCTCTGTTGTCTCAAAATAGGAGCGATTCTGTTTCCTGGCATATATTATAGTTTTCAGGAATCTGAATCTCCGAATTTTTGACAAAAGGTTACTAAATCTTAAAGGAAATAATGTGTTGCAGTGATGTCAAGTTATGGGTAGAAATAATGATGAATAAACTGTCAGACACACAAATTGGCAACACAGGAATGATGGTAACGATGATAATGATGAAAGTGACAATGATGATGATAGTGATAATGATGATGTTCATAATGATGGTGATGATGATGGTGGTGGTGATAATAATGATGATGGTGACAATGATGATGATACTGATGTTCATAATGATGGTGATAATGATGGGTGGTGGGGGTAATAATAATGATGGTGACTTCCCTTGCCCCACATTTTTACCCGACTTTCCCACACATGCCATGACTCCCGTGGTTCACAGATTTTTCCCGTCTTGACCCACACTTTTCCCAAACTCTCCCAGATTTTTTCCACGCGTCTTTCTCCACCTTTTTTCTTTCTGTCGGCTTAATTTTCCACAATGTTTCCTGGCTTTATATTTTTCCTCGTTCGTCCCCCCCCCCTTCACCCCCCCCCACCCCCACACACACCCTTAAGGACCCTGTGAACGTGTATGAGAATTGGAGGCTTCTGATTTCTCCTGATTATGCCACTTAAGGGACCCTGTGAACGTGTATGAGAATTGGAGGCTTCTGATTTCTCCTGATTATGCCACGAAACATGCTCCTTCTATAATTATGCTGTAGGTAGTGTTTCGTGGCAATTTTTAAAGGACTCATTTGTCTTCAATTTTCTGACTACATCACCGGGTCCCTTAAGGAGATTATAGTTTGTCTCCCATGAGTTACTATTCGTTCATAAATATATATAATTATATGTATTTTAGTTAATTTTATTATTCATTAGTATTATAATACAAAATACTTTAATAGTTTGCTCCATTTGCCTAAAACATTTTTATAATAATTGTTGGCGCTCTTTTTGATCACATATACTTATTTATTGTGCGTGTGTGTGTGTGAGTGTGTGAGTGTGTGTGTGTGTGTGTGTGTGTGTGTGTTTGTGTAATATATAAATTGGGTTCATGAATATTTCGGCTAATTTAGTTCTCTGCTGTTTTATTGTATTGGTTTTCAGGTTATGTACGTTTAGTGTTATGTAGTTTTCATGGAGAGTTTATTGGTGTTGTAATGACTTTTTGTTGTGTGTTGTTGTATTATTACCTTTACGTTTAGGCTGTTAGTTTGGGATGGTTTTATTTTTATCGAAGTTTATAAATACAGTTTGTGTTGATAGTTTGTTTCGAGTTTGTCTTTGTGTTATT
>JAWZYT010007216.1:0-37636 GCA_034508575.1 Petrolisthes manimaculis | reverse complement strand
AGAGAGAGAGAGAGAGAGAGAGAGAGAGAGAGAGAGAGAGAGAGAGATGGAGAGAGGTTGATAGGTAGATGGAGATAGAGATAAAAAGAGATGAAGGAAGATACATAGATAGAGAGAGGGAATATCTGAACCTACACACACACACACACACACACATAAGACACACGTGACATTAATCACATTACCCTCGTCACTCATGCCTAGGGTGACAGTAATTCAATGTAGGAGGGGGAGAAAAGGTAAGTGAGGGGGGAAGAGAGGGGGAAGAGAGGGAGAAGAGAGGGAGAAGAGAGGGGGAAAGAGGGAGGAGAGAGGGGGGAAGAGAGAGGGAGAAGGGGGAAGAGAGGGGGAAGAGAGGGGAAGAGAGGGGAAGAGAGGGGGAAGAGAGGGGGAAGAGAGGAGGAAAGAGGGGGGAAAGAGGGAGGAGAGAAGGGGAAGAAGGGGAAGAGAGGGGGAAAGAGGGGGGAAAGAGGGAGGAGAGAAGGGGAAGAAGGGGAAGAGAGGGAGCGAGGGAGAAGAGGGGGGGAGGAGAAATAGGAAGTGATAGGATGATAGGGAGAAGAGGAAGGAGAGGGAAGTGAAGGATATGTGAGGGAAGAGAGGGGGATAGTAAAGGAAGGAATAGGAAGTGAAGGGGAGGAGAGAGGGAAGTGAAGGAAGTGAGGGGGAGGATAGAGTAAAGTGAAGGAAGTAAGGGGTGGGGAAGGAGAAATAATGAAGGAGAGGGAAGTGAGGGGAAGAGGGAGATGAGGGGAAGAGGGAGATGAGGGGATGAGGGAGATGAGGGGAAGAGGGAGATGAGGGGAAGAGGGAAATGAGGGGAAGAGGGAGGTGAGGGGAAGAGGGAGGTGAGGGGAAGAGGGAGGTGAGGGGAAGAGGGAGGTGAGGGGAAGAGGGAGATGAGGGGAAGAGGGAGGTGAGGGGAAGAGGGAGATGAGGGGAAGAGGGAGGTGAGGGGAAGAGGGAGGTGAGGGGAAGAGGGAGGTGAGGGGAAGAGGGAGATGAGGGGAAGAGGGAGGTGAGGGGAAGAGGGAGATGAGGGGAAGAGGGAGGTGAGGGGAAGAGGGAGGTGAGGGGAAGAGGGAGGTGAGGGGAAGAGGGAGGTGAGGGGAAGAGGGAGATGAGGGGAAGAGGGAGATGAGGGGAAGAGGGAGATGAGGGGAAGAGGGAGATGAGGGGAAGAGGGAGGTGAGGGGAAGAGGGAGGTGAGGGGAAGAGGGAGGTGAGGGGAAGAGGGAGGTGAGGGGAAGAGGGAGGTGAGGGGAAGAGGGAGGTGAGGGGAAGAGGGAGGTGAGGGGAAGAGGGAGGTGAGGGGAAGAGGGAGGTGAGGGGAAGAGGGAGGTGAGGAGAAGAGGGAGGTGAGGGGAAGAGGGAGGTGAAGGGAAGAGGGAGGTGAGGGGGAAGAGGGAGGTGAGGGGAAGAGGGAGGTGAGGGGAAGAGAGGGCCAATCCACCACATATATCACCAATTTCACCTTTATTCCTTCACCACAATCCCCACTCCCCCCCCCACCACCAATCCCCCCACTACCCCCACTAATCCTATCAACACAATCCTTGGCATCGCTATTCCATTAACCAGTCCTATTCCTAGTCACTACACGTCTTCCTCCTATCCATCTATCCATTCATCTATCCATCTATCTATCCATCCGTCTATCTATCTATCTGTCTGTCTATCTATCTATGTACCTATCCATCTATTTATCTATCCATCTATCTATCTAACGGGTATCTATTTTATCTTTCTATCTATCTATTCATCTATCTATCTACCGGGTATCTATTTTATCTTTCCATCTATTTATCCATTTATCAATCAGTCTATCTATCTATCCATAGGGTGATAGAAAGGTACAGATTCTCTTGTCAGTAAAAAAAAAAAAAATATGACCTTAGCTACAAGACCATTACAACATCCACCATCATTACCATCACTATCAATCAGTCAGTCAGTCAGTCAGTCAGTCAGTAACTCTCTCTCTCACTCTCTCTCTCTCATCACCAAAATCCTTTCCTCATCACCTTCGCTTTACATCTCTGGACTGTCAGTGAGAGAGCTTCCGTACCCAAAACCAAACCATGTACGTTACGTTACTATTACTACCATTCCAACTACCACTACCATGTCCATTACCACTGCTACTACTACTACTACTACTACTACCACTACTACATTATTACTCCTCCTACTACCAATACTATTACTCCTACCATTACTATTACAACTACAACTACTACTACTACTACATTATTACTCCTCCTACTACCAATACTATTACTCCTCCCACCATCACTACTACCACTACTACCACCATCACTACTATTACTACTACTACTACTCCTATGACAAAATAACCTCTCTCAGGTCCCGTTCCAAGAGAGGTCAATCACCATCTTGCCAGAAACCATCTTGCCCCTTATAACTTTTAACAGCCTCATCTGACGTCTACCCAGTCTCTCTCTCTCTCTCTCTCTCTCTCTCTCTCTCCTCCAGCCCCATCCTTCTTCTCTCCTTTTCCTCCAGCCCCATTCTTCTTCTCTCCTTTTCCTACAGTCTCTCTCCTCTTCTCTTCCTTTTTCTTCTATGTCTCCTTCTTTCACATCCTTCTCCCCTCCTCTCCCCCCAGTTCCCATCTTTCTTCTATTCTCTTTCTATCTCCCCTCCTCCTCTCCCAATCTTCTTTTCCTCTCTTTCTGTTTCCCCTCCTCCTTCTCCCATTTTTCTCCTCTACTCTTTTGTTTTCCCTCCTCTTCCTCTCCCATTTTTCTTCTCTTCTCTTTCTATCTCCCCTCCTCCTCTCCCAATCTTATTTTCCTCTTTTTCTGTTCCTCTCCTCCTCCTATTTTCTCCTCTACTCTTTTTGTCTCCCCTCCTCCTCCTCCTCTCCCATTTTTCTCCTCTACTCTTTTTGTCTCCCCTCCTCCTCTTCCATTTTATTCTCTTCTCTTTCTGTTTCCCTTCCTCCTCCTCTCCCATCTTTCTTCTCAACTCTTTCTCTCGCTTCTCCTCCTCCTTCTCCTCTTTTACTCATTCTCATCCCCCCTATATAGTCTTAGCTAAACCCTTCTCATCTACTACTCTTTCCATCTCAATCTTTCTTTACTCTTTTCCTCAACTCACTACCTCTACCCTATGGTTACGTTAAGGACCCTGTGCTCGTGTATGAAACTAGGAGGCTTCTGATTCCTCCTGACCATGCTACGAAACAAGCTCCTTCCATATAGGTGGTGTATTGTAGCATTATTTGAAGGACTCGTTTATCTCCAATTTTCTTTACCTCCGACTCTTAACCTTTTACATCTTCCTCGTTACCACAGAACAATGGCTGAAGGCACAACAAACAAACACACACACACACATTTTACCTTTAAACTCAACACTGATACAGGCAATAAACACATTAGAATATTCATGCAGGGATAGACAAGCAAGCAATTTAATACACTATACAGTACGAAATTATTGTGATATTATTGGAATTAGTAAGAGAAAAAAAACAATAGACGAGCACGCAAAGTAATACAGTACGAAATAATTGTAATATTATTGGGATTAATAATAAAAAAACAATAAAAAAAAAACAATCATTATAATTATGTTCGTAAAATAAGTGTAGTACATCGTGGCTGGTATAGGAGAGGCTTCATATCCTAAGACTGCGGACTTAAATGCGGAAGGAAATATTAGATCTTTTTCCTGATATAAATGGACTAAGTTGGGTCAGCTTGGATCCCTGGTGCTTAGAAGGTTAAACCGCCTCTGGTGCAGTGCTACGTATGTATGTATGTATACTGTATATGTATGTATGTATGTATACTGTATATGTATGTATGTATACTACTCACTGAACAGGAAGGAGGAGGAGTAGGAAGAGATAGAGGAAGGAAGGAAGAGGTGGTAGTGGGTGAAGTGAGGAGGAGGTGGTAGTGGTGGTGGGTGAGGAGGGGAAGAGAGAAAGTGGTGGTGGTGGTGGTGGTAGTAGATGAAGAAGGAAAGGAAGAGAAGTAAGTATAATCAATCATGGAAGAAGGAGAAGTAGATAAATATAGAAAAACTGAAGAAGGAGGAAGTGAGGGAAGTATAATAATAATGGAGGAAGAAGATAAATATAGAAAAACTGAAGAAGGAGGAAGTGAAGGAAGTATAATCAATCATGGAAGAAGGAGAAGTAGATAAGTGAAGAGAAACTGAAAGAAGGAGAGTGTGAGGGAAGTATAATAATCATGTTAAGGGCCCTGTGATCATGTTTAAATATTGGAGGCTTATGATTCCTCCTGACTATGCCACAAAACAAGCTCCTTCCATATAGGTAGAGTTTCGTGGCAATATTTGTAGGATTTATTTTTCCTTCAATTTTCTGACTACATCATGGGTCCCTTAAAAGAAGAAGGAAAGGGAGATACCGGTAAGTGAAGAGAGACTGAAGAAGAAGGAAGTGAAAGAAGCATAATAATAATGGAGGAAGATGAAGGAGAAGGAGATAAGTGAAGAGAGACTGAAGAAGAAGGAAGTGAAAGAAGTATAATAATAATGGAGGAAGAAGAAAGAGAAGGAGATAAGTGAAGAGAGACTGAAGGATAATGTCTAGTTGAAATTCTAACATCAACTCGATTGCATGAACTAATAAGAGAGGCGAAATCTTAAGGACCCAGAAAGAGATCGTGTATAAAAATTGGAGGCTTCTGATTCCTCCTGTGTATGCCATGAAACAAGCTCCTTCCCTATAGATGGTGTTTCGCGACCGGATTTGGAGGACTCATTTACCTCCAATTTTCTAACTACATCACAAGGTTCTTAAGTGGTATGCATGAATCACCTTGGTGTTTACGATGGTGTGATACCGGTTCCATGGTTTATTTATTAGTCTAAGGAGTCATCGTATCAATACCACGTCATCGTCAACCTCACCATTGTGTTGCATGTAAGGGTTAAGTGTGTGTGTGTGTGTGTGTGTGTGTGTGTGTGTGTGTGTGTGTGTGTGTGTGTGTGTGTGTGTGTGTGAGAGAGAGAGAGAGAGAGAGAGAGAGAGAGAGAGAGAGAGAGAGAGAGAGAGAGAGAGAGGCTTGTATGCGTGTGCGTGTGTGAGAGAGAAAGAGAGGCTTGTGTGTGTGTGTTCAGTGATCGTGTTCAAGTCTGCTAACAGAGTAAAGAGGATTACTAACTGCCTAAGTTTCTCGCTCGGCTGGTAGGAAGGTGGGTTAAGTGAGTGAGTGAGTGAGTGAGTAAGTGATTGGGAGGGTGGGAGGGTGAGTAAGTGATTGGGAAGGAGGGTGAGTGAGTGATTGGGAGGGTGGGTGAGTACGCGATCGAGTGGTTGAGTGAGTAAGTGATCGAATGGGTGAGTGATTGAGTGGGTGAGCGAGTAAGCGATTGAGTGGGTGATTAGGTGTGTGGGAGGGTGGGTGAGTGATTGGGTGTGGGAGGGTGGGTGAGTGATTGGGTGTGGGAGTAAGTGATTGGGTGGGTGAGTAAGTGATTGAGTGGGTGAGTAAGTGATTGGGTGAGGGGTGTGCGTAAGTGATTGGGTGAGGGGTAAGTAAGTGATTGAGTGGGCGTGTGAGTAAGTGATTGGGTGAGGGGTGAGTAAGTGATTAGGTGAGGGGTGAGTGAGTGATTGGGTGAGGGAGGGAGTGAGTAATTGCGAGAATGATCAGGTGAGTGAGGGAGTGAAAGAGTGAGTAAATAATTAGGTGAACGAGCCATGCAGTGTGTATATGATTGGATAAATGAATGAGTAAGTAAATGAATGACTGAGTGAGTAAATATTGATTGATTGAGTGAATGAATGACTGAGTGAGTAAATATTGACTGAATGAGTAAGTGAATGAATGAGTAAGTGAATGAATGACTGAGTGAGTAAATATTGATTGATTGAGTGAATGAATGACTGAGTGAATGAATGACTGAGTGAGTAAATATTGACTGATTGATTGATTGAGTGAATGAATGACTGAGTGAGTAAATATTGACTGAATGAGTAAGTGAATGAATGACTGATTGAGTAAATATTGACGGATTGAGTGAATGATAATGTCAGAAATACTCACGCGTGCTGTTTCAGTTTCCGGGAGCAATGTCATATCATATAATATTTTTTTTGTATATCGAAAAAATGTTTGGGTGATGAGGATTATTATCATTTATATATTTGTAGGCTATAACAGAGCACCTTTAAACCCGGGGACTGACATTTAAAGTTTATATTTACTCCTGTTAATGCCAATGTGTGTGTGTGTGTGTGTGTGTGTGTGTGTGTGTGTTAGTGTGTGTGTGTTAGTGTGTGTGTGTGTCCCTATATAGCCTCAACTCCTATGTGTGTGAGTATGTGGTCCTATAGCCTCAACTCTTCTGTATGTGTATGTGTATGTGTGTGTGTGACCATAAACCCTCACCTCCTCTCAGTATGTGTGTGAGTCTGTGCATTATATGTATATGTATGTGTATTTCTCTGCATTGTGTGTGTGTGTGTGTATGTAGGTCTGTGGCATCGACCAGTGGCTGCTCGAAATCCCGCTAATGAGGCAGTTGGGTCTGGTTCACTGTGTCGGGGTGTGGTCGTTACTGTCTCAACCTACCTCACTCACTCACTGCCTGCCTGCCTACCTACCTGCTTGCCTGCCTGTCTACCTACCTACTGCCTGCCTACCTACCAACCAAGCAAGCAAGCAACCTACCTACCTACTTACATACCAACCAACCAACTAACTAACTAACCTACCAACCAACCAACTAACCAACTACCGTAACTAACCTACCCACCTACCTACCAACCAACCAACCAACTACCGTAACTAACCTACCCACCTACCTACCTACCTACTGCCTGCCTGCCTACCTGCCTGAGTGGGAAAGGGACCTGGTAATCATAGAATATCTCTCCACTACACCTGCTAAACCCTATCTTGTTGTTGTGGAGGGGTTGTTGTTGTTGAGGGTTTGTTGTTGTTGAGGGGTTGTTGTTGTTGCTGAGGGTTTGTTGTTGAGGGTTTGTTGTTGTTGTTGTTGTGGAGGATTTGTTGTTGTTGCTGAGGGTTTGTTGTTGTTGTTGAGGGTTGTTCTTGTTGTTGTGGAGGGGGTTGTTGTTGTTGAGGGTTTGTTGTTGTTGTTGTTGTTGAGGGTATGTTGATGATGTTGTTGTTGTTGTTGTTGTTGTTGTTGTGGAGGGGTTTAACTGTGGCAATTATATCGTCTGAAGTTAGGGCACCACCATTTCTACCTATGACTACTACCATGCCATCGCTACTACAACCACTATCACTACCACCACCACCATTACTACTACTACAACCACCATCACCACTACAATCCACCACCACCACCACCACCATTACCATTACCACCATCGTACCTACCTACCTACCTACCTACCTACTGCTACACTGAGGGGGTCCCAAGTGCCCAATGAATCCCTCCCTTCGTTACACTGAGCGAATTCCAATAGAGAAACGAGGAAGCAGTGGTCGCAAATACTCTCGTCTCCAACAATACCCAAGTCACCTATATAGTTTTAATTTAGGCTCGTATTCCTGTAGTGTATTTATGTATTTATTTATTTATTTTGTTTTAATTTAGGCTCGTATTCCTGTAGTGTATTTATGTATTTATTTATTTATTTTGTTTTAATTTAGGCTCGTATTCCTGTTGTGTATTTATGTATTTATTTATTAATTTTGTTTTAAAATTTAGGCTCGTATTCCTGTTGTGTATTTGTGTATTTATTTATTTATTTATTTATTTATATAGTTTTAATTTAGGCTCGTATTCCTGTAGAGCATTTGTGTATATATTTATTTATGTATGTATTTAGTTTTAATTTAGGCTCGTATTCCTGTTGTGTATTTGTGTATTTATTTATTTATATGTGTATTTAGTTTTAATTTAGGCTCGTATTTCTGTAGTGTATTTGTGTATTTATTTATTTATGTGTGTATTTAGTTTTAATTTAGGCTCGTATTTCTGTAGTGTATTTGTGTATTTATTTTTTATTTTTTTATTTATGTATTTATTTCCTTGTGAGTATATAGTGTGACTTTAGATACTCGTTCTGCATACATAATTGTGTTTATAAGTTGAATATAAGATACATTTTGGGTGTAATGAAACTTGGATTGCATTCCCTTTACTGAATAAGCAAAGAGAATGCAACACACACACACACACACACACACACACACAAACACACACTTTCTCTATCTCTCTCTCACACACACACTCACTCTCTCTCTCTCTCTCTCACACACACACTCACTCTCTCTCTCTCTCTCACACACACACTCACTCTCTCTCTCTCTCTCACACACACACACACACACACACACACACACACACACTCTCTCTCTCTATCTCTCTCTCTCTCACACACACACACACACAACTAATACTCCCCTAGGTCCCATACAGTACCATCAATAGTCTCACCAAGCCCTTATGTATAGCCCTAAAGACCCATATACCTACAGTAGCCAGAAGCCCTAATCTCAAATGGAGTGGCCGAGTGGGTTGTGGGTGTAATGTAATCCCTTGTGGACAACTGCAGGGGTCAATGATTCCTCCTCCTCCTACTCCTCCTCCTCCAAACTAGGTCAGGACACACGACTAGTAACTCTGTTGTATAGCATAGTAAGATTGGAGTATCTATATTTCTCTTTCTCTCTGTCTGTCTGGCTGTCTGTCTCTCCTCTTTCTCCAAACTAAGTCAGGACACAGGACTAGTAACTCTGTTGTATAGCATCTATAGTAAGTTTGAAGTATCTATATTTCTCTTTCTCTACTGACCCCCATCTCTCTCTCTCTCTCTCAAATACAATTAATCTCCATCTATTTATCTATTGTATCTATCTATCAATATCTATCTATCAATATCCTGTTCCCCTCTCTTCAGGTGGTGGTCACGTGGGTGGATGTGAGGGTGACCACGTGAGCCTGGAGGAGATAAAGCTGCCAACACGAGGGGGCCGCTGGTGTGGTCAGGGGTCTGGTCTGAACGTCTACTACACCGAGACAGACACCCTCGTCCTCACCCTCCACGCCGCCGCCACCACGCAGGGAGAGTACTTCGACAATCCCCTCAGGTTTAAGATCAAGTGAGTGTCCCTCTTCTCTGGAAACAGTATATACGAACAAGTAGATGTAAATAAGGGAACGTTATTAGTTAAAGTTTGTTGTAAGTTCCTCTTAACACAGTTCAATTAAATACATATACAGAGAGAAAGGAACCTAGTTTACAATGTACCCAACGTACCCCTTAACATTATTACAACTTCTGGTGCCAAATTCTGACTATTCGTGATATTCCCACAGGTACAAATTCCTGCGTCGGGAGCGAGCAGTGGTGAGGTATGGGCGTGGGAGTGGCACCAAGTATCGTGGAGAACCGGTACGTAACAGCGAGTGTAGCCGCGTCTTCCAAGGATGCCGGGCGAGGCAGTGTCGTCTCCAGTCACCCAACTTCCCAGGCTTGTATCCCCGTAACGTCACCTGCTACTACCTGGTGAAAGCCTTGCCTGCCCCGTCGCCTAACCTCGTGCCTGTCATCACTCTAAGTCAGGGGAATGACCGGCTTGTACACGTGGGTCGGCAGGCGCACGGTGGCAGGGTGTCGCCCGAGTCACGACTGCGGCAGGGGGACGAATGTAGGGCACCAGAAGACTACATGCTGGTGTATGACGGAGGGTCCATGAAGTCGCCCCTCCTCAGCAAGATGTGCGGTACCGCCACCATTCCAAACATCACATCCAGCGGACCAGAGATGTTGGTGGTTTTCGAGACGGCCACCTCAGGCATGATGAACCACCTTCCTAACCTGGTGGCCGGCTTTGAACTTCAGGCTCACATTCTCTTTCGTAAGATGAGTTCTAACCTGGTGCCCAACTCACTGTGTTCTCAAGTGATCAAGAGTTTTGGGGGTAACTCAGGTACCGTCCTCAGCCCTGTGTTCAGTATGCCAGCCAACACCACCTGCTCATACGAATTCCAGGGGCGAAGAGGAGAGATAGTGTGGCTCTACTTTACGAAATACTACAGAGTTAACAGAAAACAGGTATTAATGAATTATATGCCATGCCCCAATCGTATGGCCATCTATAACAGAGGCTCCACATCCAACTCACAAATGGAGGACACAAAGCCAGTGGCAGAATTCTGTGATGAACAACTGCCTCCAATATGCGTCCGCTCACGTCAAAAAGGGACCGTCAGTAAACCATGTACAGCCAAAGAAAGCTATCTGTCATCTGGTTCGTCAATGGTAGTGACACAACAATTCACAGATGCATCAACGCTCCTGCCACTGAAATACGCCATCCACTATGAATTTGTGATGGTCACTCAGACTGGACTAGAACCAGGCAGTGATTGTGACAAAGTATTCACCAGTACTCAGGAAAACAGAGGACATTTCAGCTCACCTAAAAATGTTTTTCTCTTTGGTCGGGGAGGGAAATCTTCCTTATCATGTAAATATACATTTCAGACACAACCAGGAGAGGCAGTGAGATTAAAAATAACAAATGTAGGATTCAGGGGCAACATGTGTAAAACGGTGCACAATGCTCAGTCCAATCTGTACGAGTGTATTGCACGGTTGCCTGGGTCTGCTGTACTGGAGGTTTGGGAGGAACCCTGGCAACACACACGTCTACCTCTGGGTTGTATGTGTGACGCTGGAGTTGCTCCTGCCACCTTCTTCAGTCAAACACGTCTCGTCCAGCTAAGACTGGCTATCAAAGACATGAGTTGGGCACAAGATTTTAATGACTTTTTCTTTGACGCTCAGTATGAATTTGTCAAGATGAAAGAGTGTGTTGGTGAGAGAATCCTGAATGGATCTACAGGGGCGATTACGATTGAAAGTAATGCAGAGTCTGGAGAGTGTAATGGATTTCCATGGAAAATCATGGCACGAGAACACAGTCACTTGTACCTAAACATCCCTGGGTATCACGCCTCAAGCCAGCGATGTTCTACAGACAACCGTGTGGTGGTGTATGGCAGTCACACAGCACGACCAATTAAATCTGTCTGTCCTGAGCACAATGCCATTAACAGCATAGACGTGTTTTCGTCAGGGTGGAACACAGTCCTGGACTACACAGAGCCACTTCAGGACTGTCTAATCATCAGGTACTTGGCAAGATCCCCAGCTAAATACACAATGACTTGGTTAGAGGTAAGACGTGAGCCACGTCCCTCTGCCTTAGAGTCCCTCAAGAGTTCTGATACCCGAGGTCACCATACCTCTGAAGCCACTTGCCCTCACCTCTGTCCCAAGTTGGATGCCTGTATCAACCCAGAGTTGTGGTGTGATGGAGAGAAACATTGTCCCTCTGGTGCTGATGAACAACGCACTGCTTGCCTCTACTTCACTGTACCTTGGCTATACTTGGCTCTAGGAGGCATTGCCATTATTGTCATTCTCGTCATTTTCACTTCCGTCCTGGTGTCTGTCAGGGTGTACCAAAGAGGCAAAGTAAAGAGAAAGAAGAAGAAGGAAGCACAGAGATTGATGACCCGGGAAGTTATCCTTCCACTAAACTTCCACAAGGAAACCATATACTGAGACTGCCGGAAGGAGCGGATGACACAGGCAGGAAATTACCTTCATATTCCCTTCTCTTCCTCCATAATTCACTAGAACTGGCTCGCTTGTCTGGGCCCATTTTTTTACCCGGTTTTGTATAACTTTTGTCTCCTTGAAGGTCCGAGATGGCCTGAAGCTTTGTAAATAATAAATGTGTTTATACTTGTTTGTACATACAGAAAATGTGTAGCGAAGATAATATGTAGGTACCGGTAAGCATGAGGACTTTGTTTGTGTTTAGTTGTTGCGAGAATGGTGGTGATTGTTTATTACCCAATGCCACTTGTCATGCCTTAACACTAAAATGGAGAGTAAACCTATCCTCTACTCTCCCACACCATCCTTTACTCTCCCACACCCTCCTCTACTCTCCCACACCATCCTTTACTCTCCCACACCCTCCTCTACTCTCCCACACCCTCCTCTACTCTCCCACACCCTCCTCTACTCTCCCACACCCTCCTTTACTCTCCCACACCCTCCTTTACTCTCCCACACCCTCCTTTACTCTCCCACACCATCCTTTACTCTCCCACACCCTCCTTTACTCTCCCACACCATCCTCTACTCTCCCACACCCTCCTTTACTCTCCCCACTACACTCATCAATTCTCCTCTACTCTACCACACCTTCCTTTACTCTCCCACACCATCCTCTACTCTCCCCACTACACTATCATCAACCCTTCTCTACTCTCCTATAGCCTCCTTTACTCTCCCCACTTCCCACTTCTGATTATCCTTACCTACTTTATTCCAAACACTCCCACTCTCCCCCACTTCCTCTTCTCTCCCACCACACTCCCACTCTCCCCCACCTCTTCTCTCCCCCCCCCTCCCACACACAACACAGTAAACTGGTGTCATCAGCTATCAATAAACCTGCTGTCTGACCCGAATTTGACCTCGTTTGACCTGGGTTGACCTCTGACCTGCCCTAACCTTGACTCGGCACAACCTGATGATGACATCTATACATTTCCATATCAATGACCTGACCTGACCTGACTCGACAATATTATAAATGCCTGACCTAAAAGCTATGTATTCTTGCCTTCCTTGACCTATTCAGATATGACCTGTCTCACTATCTGACCTAATGTAACCACTAACTGAGCTGACACAGGAAAGATGCAACCAATCTGACCTGACCTGTATCTGACCTGATCTGATCTGTTCTAATCTGTATCTCTCAAAGTTGAACCTAGGAAAGATATGACCAATATGACCTTACATGACCTAATCTGACTTATTCTAATCTCTCTAACTATCTAAGCTGACCAAAGAGAAGAGGTGTGACAATTCAGACTAACAACAACATTCCTCCCCACCTTTAACCTCTCCCATCTTTACCTCCCCTTTACCTTCTTCCCCCCCTCAATTTATCTCTCCTTTTAACCTCTCCAATCCTCCTTTACCCTCTCTCCCCCTTTACCTCCTCCAACACCCCCCCCCCTTTACCTCCTCTCTCCCCCATCCTCCTCTCCTCCCCCCCCTTTACCTCCTCTCCTCCCCCCCCCTCCACCCCCACCTCAAGCCTCAGTTGCAGAATCACTCTTGTTCGTAGAGGGGATGGAGGGAGTGTCATAATTATAATGGTCAGTTTGTGTGTTAAAAGGAAACTGTGTGTGTGTGTGTGTGTGTGTGTGTGTGTGTGTGTGTGTGTGTGTGTGTGTGTGTGTGTGTGTGTGTGTGTGATTTAGAAGTTATGAGACGTGGGGCACCATTAATTTATTATTGAGGTCAT
Source organism: Petrolisthes manimaculis (assembly GCA_034508575.1). Taxonomy (NCBI): domain Eukaryota; kingdom Metazoa; phylum Arthropoda; class Malacostraca; order Decapoda; family Porcellanidae; genus Petrolisthes; species Petrolisthes manimaculis. The sequence continues at coordinate 24,308 of JAWZYT010007216.1, read as the reverse complement.
AAGTAACTCAAGACTATAAAAAAAATAGTTCCAATTTATATATACGCTTTCTATGAGTGTAAACATTATAATAAAAACTCACTTTAATTAGAATGAAAAAAATAAATAAATAAATAATACGTGATGTGCACACGTTACACAAGATATATAAAAATAAATTCATGGTTGAATTATTATCTAACACATGACAATATTTATTCATGGAAGTCACTGCTCATAACTTCTAAATACTAAATAATTGTTACTGATAATAATATATATATATAAAAAAAAATTCACTTGCACAAAATCATACCCCCCTCCCCCCCCTCCTCCTGTAATATAAAACATAAACAAAAAAATAATGACAAAAAATACCGAACTCATGTACACCCCCCTTACCCCCCACCCCCAACCCCCACCCTACTTAGGATAGATAATAAGTCTGGCCGAGTTATACCCTAAGTCTCTCACGGTACAAGGACAATAACACCTCATCATCATACCATTATATTATCTGTTATTAGGATGTTTATTAAGGGACCCTGTGTGTATGATGTAGTCGGAAAATTGGAGGTAAATGAGTCCTTCAAATATTGCCACGAAACACACACACACATACATACACACAGTCACACACAGACACACACACACACACACACACACACACACACACATACACACAGTCACACACACACACACACACACACACACACACACACATACACACACACACACAGACACAGACACCTATATGGAAGGAGCGTGATTGTTTCGTGGCATAGTCAGGAGGAATTCGAAGCCTCCAGTTTTCATACACTATCACAGGGTCCTTAACTTAATTAAGGAACCCCGTGATGTAGTCAGGAAATTTGAGGTAAGCGAGTCCTTCAAACACTACCAAGAAACACCAACTCTATTGAAAAGAAGTTTGTTTCGTGGCATAGTCAGGAGGAATCAGAAGCCACCAAGTCCCATACGCGATCACAGGGTTTTTAATTAAGAGGAGACTCTCTTATTGGTTAATTGGAATATTATCTCAGATTTCTCCAAACTATGATGCCACGAAACAGATCCCCTATTAGTACCATTGAGGGCATCTATTTTCTGACATTGTTACGAGGAATCAGTACCAGTAGCCTTCCAATTGACCAAAACATGAGTCTCCCCTTACTTACTTAATCTGCTGTAATCCTTAACCTTCTTGTGACGATTTAACTTACCCTGACCTAACTTGTTCTAAAATCTACCTTAACAAAATGACCTAACCTATTTTATCTAATGTGATCTAACCTATTCTATCTAATCTGATCTAACTTAATCTATCTAATGGATCTAACTTAATCTTATCTAATCTGATCTAATTTAATCTATCTAATCTGATCTAACCTAACCAAACTTGATCTAACTCAACCTAACCTACTATAACCTACCTTTACCTAGACTAAGCCTGGTCAACCCTAGAGCTGACCTAACCTTTCCTAACCTGACTATGAGTGATACAAGTCACCCTAAACCCGGCGTAACCTGACCTGACCTCACCTCATAACCTAGCCTTCACTGACCTAATTACATATGGCATGAAATTATAAGGTCAACACTACACTAGCCAACCAAATAATAGCATGAATTATCTACTTACAAAACGATATTGGACAAACTAAATAAATATGTCTTGTATTTATTAATTACCAACACCTGACCTAACTTTACCAACTCTCCCCACCCCCCATACACACATTAAAATATGTCTTGTAGTAATTACCAAGGCCTGACCTGACCTGATTTTACCCCTCCACCTCGTACACACACATTTTACACACATTAAAATATGTCTTGCAGTAATTACGAAGACCTGACCTGACCTAACTTTACCAGCTCCCCTCCCCACACACACACAAATTACCACAGACCTGACCTGACCTGACTTTACCACCACACACACACACACACACACAAATCGTAACAATCAATGTTGCTAGTCTCCCTTAGAAATAAAAATAAATAAATACATATATATATACAAAACTATATATAAAATAAACCTGTACCATGCGAGACTTGGGAATGATACAGCCGGGTTGAACTCGACTCTCATTGTGATAAAAAAAATAACAATAATAATAATAATAATAATAATAACTTCATCTTCTACTGCTATATATATTGTCTGTTGATCCACCTGTTGCAAAAAAAAAAAAAAAAGGCTGGAGAGTACATGTTGCAAAAGGAAACAGCCAATCGATTTCTGGATTTTTTTTTTTTTTGCCTAAAGTACATCTTATGATAGGATCTACTGTATAATAATAATAATAATAGAAGTAGATAAAACTGACTCAAGATGCTATTTGTTATGTTTTGTTTCTCTCTCTCTCTCTCTCTCTCTCTCTCTCTCTCTCTCTCTCTCTCTCTCTCTCTCTCTCTCTTTCTAAGCTGACGTTATAACTTACTACCCCAACCCAACCAAACCTAACCTAACCTAACCAAACCCAACCCAACCTAACCCGACCCAACCCAACCCAACCCAACCCAACCCAACCCAACCCGACCCAACCTAACCCAACCCAACCTAACCCAACCAAACCTAACCCAACCCAACCCGACCCAACCCAACCCAATTCAATCCACCTGATCAACATCACAGACTTCCTAGATTAAATTCTTTTAGATATGAACGATATTGATACTTGTAAACAAATCCTCGTGTCACTGTTTAATCTAGCGTAACCCCACGTTGGGATAACCATAAGGACCCTGTAGATCGTGTATGAAAAATGGAGGCTTCTGATTCTTCCTGACTATACCACGAAACAATATCCTTCCATGTAGGTTGGTGTTTCGTGGCAATATTTGAAGGACTCGTTTACCTCTATTTTTCAGACTACATCACAGGGTCCCTCCATTAATGCCCAATACGTTAATTAAGAGAGACAGACAGACAGACAGACAGACAGAGAGGGGGGAGGGGGTAGATAAGGGTCGCATTTGTCAAGTACCGTCAACTAAGAAATAATATAATAATAATAATAATAACAATAATAAAATAAAACTGTCTACTAATGCGGATGTCATTTAATTATTTGTTTATGTTTGTGTGTGTTTGTGAGACGTGAAGGCTGGACAAACAAACAAACCTAATGTACTGTACTCACTCCTGATCAACTTAACAACAAAACAACAAAACATGGTGTCGTCGAACTACATTAAAACAAACAAACAAACAAATCTGGTTTCATCGAATGTTTGGAAATGAAAAATGTGGTAATGGTGACGCACTTTTTTTTTTTTTTTTTTTTTTGCATTGATGACGACTGACTTGAAACGGGTGAAGAATATATTATAGAGAAAAATGAATGAGAAGGAGTTTGCTATATGTTTATAATAACGTGGTAATAGTAATATATGGTTGTGGCTGTGTGTGTGTGTGAAGACTAGAGAAAAAGTAAAGAGAGAGAATAGATAAAAAGTAAAGAGAGAAAAGAGAAAAAGAAAGTAATGAGATAATAGAGAAAAGTAAAGTGAGAATAGAGAATAAGTAAAGAAAGAGAAAAAAGTAATGAGAGAATAGAGGAAAAGTAAAGAGAGAATAGAGAAAATGTAGAGAGAAAAGAGAAAAATTAATGAGAAGAGAAAAAGTAAAGAGAATAGAGAAAAAGTAATGAGATAATATAGAAAAAGTAAAGAAAGAACAGAGAAAAAATAATGAGAGAAGAGAAAAAGTAAAGAGAATAGAGAAAAGGTAAAGAGAAAAGAGAAAAATTAAAGAGAAAAATTAAAGAGAGAATAGAGAAAAAACATAAAGAGAATAAAGAAAAAATACGAGAGAATAAAGAAAAATTAAAGAGAGAACAGAGAAAAAAAGTAAAGAAAGAACAGATAAAAAAATTAAAGAGAGAATAGAGAAAAAGTAAAGAGAGAATAAAGAAAAATTAATGAGAGAATAGAAAAAAAAGTAAAGAGAAAAGATAAAAAAAGTAAAGAGAGAAAAGATAAAAAAAAAGTAGAGAGAAAAGATAAAAAAGTAATGAGTTTGAGTTCTCTACATAATACACGTGTTAGTAATAATAAATGGGGATGGTGACTGTGTGTGTGTAACTGTATGTGTGTGTGTGTGGTTCCCTTCCAAACAACAATATATTAATTACTACATAAGAAAATAGTGAACATCTGATATCCAGTCACATCAGAAAAAAACAACTAATAAATGAATATAAAAACATAATATATAAATAAATAAACAAACTGGTGATTGAGATTGACACGAACAAACAAGGAAATACTGAAATGGATTATTATACATGATAATTATACAACATTTCTAGACTCCTGTAGTGTATACAATGGTGTATTTCCTTAAGTATATTTGTATATCATGCTAAAAAGAAAATAATATACCGAACCAGACCTGCAGTTATCGTAGTGAAATGATTAGTGTGATTGATTCTCTCTCTCTCTGGCAATACAACACTGATACTACTTATAAAAACAAATAAAAAAACCGAAGGGTGACTATGCCAGCGAGGAATTATAAGGCATTTTACAAGATTACAAGCTGGTTTAAGAAAATACATTAATCCCTGAAGTAGGAAATGATACACCACACGCCACGCCACGCCACATGTGCGTTTGCAGAGCCTGTGTGTGTGTGTGTGTGTGTATAGGCTAGTAGACCCGAGACTGGCTTCATTAACTAAGAACCCTGTGATTGTGTATTGAAATTGGAGGCTTCAGATTCCTCCTGACTATGCCACGAAACAACCTCCTGTAATGTAGGTGTGTGTGTTTCGTGGCAATGTTTGAAGGACTCTCTAACCTTCAATTTTCTGAAAACATCACTGGGGGCCTCAAGGGGGTGTGGGAGTAGGGGACAAGCTTGGGGGGGGGGAGTGCGGGAATAGGGGACAAGCTTGGTGGGGGGGGGGGGGGGGTGCGGGGGTGCGGAAACAACAGATGACCCCCGAAATGCTACTCAGAGAAGATAAGTGGTGGACTGACACATATCGCAGTGTGTGTGTGTGTGAGTGTGTGTGTGTGTGTAACTAGTCATATGGAGACACTAAACCTATACAACTTCTAACACAATACACATGAAAATATATAAAGAGATAAAAAGACAAAAATAAAGCTACCTTTACTGTTGAAATGAGAATAGAAAAATAATAATGATGCTTCAGATATAAAAATAAAGACAAAAATTAACTAGTGATGCTCAGAAAAAAAAATAAAAACAAAAATAAACTAGTGATGCTCAGAAAAAAAATAAAAATAAAAATAAACTAGTGATTTTCAGAAGAAAAAAAGTAAAATCATAAATATAAAAATAATCTGTTAAAAGGAAAATAAATCATGTCAAGGAAAATGAGAGAATCATGTTGTTATGGAAAGACAAATGGGAGAGAATATGTTAAAGAGAAAGAAGGATATTTTAATGTGCTGAAAATAAATAAGGAGAAATGTTTAGGAAAGAATGATAATAGAAAAAAGTATGTTATAGGGAAGGAGAAAATATAATGTGATGAAATTAAAGAGATGAAATGTTTAGAAAAGAAAATTGGAGAGAACTGTAAGCCTATAAAAAGAACTAGGCCTAATATTGTGGTTGGCAGTGTGTTATATTAAATTCATTGTCTGTCAAGGGACATATAATAATTACATAATGTGTGGGAATAATAAAAATAAATAAATAAAGAGGGCACCTGATTCCTCCAAACCATGCCATGAAACAGGTCTAACTATTAGTAAGTTAACTGTGGTCCTGTTTTCTGGCACAGTTTGGAGAATCAGTAGCACTCCAATTATTTACCTACAAAAAAAAAAAAAAAGCTACATTATATACATCCCTTAGTGACTATAAAAATTTATGCTACCGTATTGTTGGCAAATATTGAAGACTACTGATTCCTCCTAACTGTGCCAGAAAACAGACGCCCTCAGCCATGGTACTAATTGGGGAGGATCATAATCATGTTTCGTGGCATAGTTTGGAGGAATCAAAGACCTTCCAAATCACCAATATTAGAATCTTCCCCCCCCCTCCCCCCTCCCACCTCCCCCTAATTAAGAATACCTGTTTGTTTTTTGTTGTTTTTCTTAATAACCAAACAATGAATAACCGATAACGTGGTGTGGACAGCAACGATACAATAAGGTGTTTGTTTGTTTGTTTGTTTGTTTATCAGTGTGTGTATATTTATTATGTATGTGTGTGTCAAGCGAAGGGTACCGTAAGTGTTAAGAGGAGTCAGAAAAATAATGGAGTCAGAAAAATAATGGAGTCAGAATATTAATGGAGGTTAGGGAGTGGTTCAAATAATGCCACGAAACACACACACACACACACCTACTGTATAAGGCTACATTGAAGGAGTTTGTTTCGTGGCAGAGTCAGGAGGAATCAGAAGCCACCAAGTCTCATATGACACAAAAAAATCACAGGGTCCTTAAAGGGAATAAATAATAATAATAAAAATAACAATAGTAATAAATATAATAAAAATAATAATAATAATAATAATAATCATAAAAATAACAATAGTAATAAATATAATAAAAATAATAATAATAATAAAAATAAAAATAATAATAATAATAATATAAAAACTATTATGACCTAATTATCTGTGCTGAAGTGATACAGATAATATTTATACTCTGACTTGAAAATATAAGGAAAAATACACGAACAAAGGAATGTGACCTACAGTTATGTATGTATTGGTGTATGTATGTGTGTGTGTAAATTACTGAGTGGACACATTAACATTATAAATATGTGCTGAATAGATAAATAAGGTAGAGAAGGATTTAATGGTGTTCAGTTCAAAACAAAAGTCGTGTATATCTGACCTTGTATGGAAAAATAATTGTGACCTAGTATTGAAAAATTATTGATCTTGTATGGAAATATATTATTGTGACCTAGTTTGGAAAAATAATTGTGACCTTGCATGGAAATATTACTGTGACCTTTTATGGAAAAATAATTGTGACCTAATATGGAAAAATTATTGTGACCTTGTATGGAAAAAAATAATTGTGATCCTTGTTAATTAAACCCAATTGAAGGACCTACTGACCCAGCCTGTGTGTGATCTTGCTAAGTCCAGTGACCCGGTGAACTCCTATTACACTATTAATAGAAAAGTACAGTGTTTGTGGATGTGGTATATATTCAGATTAAAATAATGGTAATGATAAAATAATAATAATTTTTATTATTATTATTGATATTGTTATTATATCATAATTATTATCATTGTTTATAAGACTAAAGGCAAAAACAAAAATTAAGATATATATATACAGTAGACCTATATACCAGTAACCAAAAGTTTGTCCAATTTCGCTCGTAGATGCCTATACACACACACACACACACACAAAGAACACACATACAAGCACAACACACACACACACAAGCACAACACACACACACACACAACACACACACAAGCACAACACACACACAAGCACAACACACACACACACACACACACAACACACACACAAGCACAACACACACACAGAGGCCAACAGAAGGGGCGTCATATTAGCCCCGCTGCAGTTTTCATTCTTTGTTTTGTTTGGCACGGGTGACACGGTACATGGTTGGCACTTATCTGATTCAGTGGGTCGTGTATGTTCAATTAGCCCTTTCACGCCCCACCGACCCCTCTCTTGTCATACCTTTCCTATTAACTTCTCTTCCGTACTTACTGTTTGTTTACTGTTTACTGTTTCAGGGATTCAGCCTCTGTTGTCACTTCTTTCCTCTTATTGTTTACTGTTTCAGGGATTCAGTCCCTGTTGTCACTTCTTTCCTCTTACTGTTTACTGTTTAATTCAGGGATTCAGCCTCTGTTGTCACTCCTTTCCTCTAATCTAATTCACTGTTGTTTCCGGCAAGTATTATATTATCTTTCTGATGCATTAATTCCAAGCTCTTTTGTCACTTCTTTACCCTAATTTATTCACTGTTTCCTGCAAGTATCATAGTATCTTTTTTATACATTATTCTCAGCCTCAAATGTCACTGTTTCCTCTAATTTATTCACTGTTTCCGGCAAGTATCATATTATCATTCTTTTGCATTAGTCTCAAGCTCTGTCATCTCACTTTTCCTACTTTCCGCTACTGTTTCCGGCTCCTATCATATCATTCCTATACCTGAGTTATCTACTATTTTAGGCTCTGTTGTCGCTACGGTACTGTTTCAGGATTCTATAATTACACACACACACTGACTGTACAACCAAACTACACTAAAAAAAAGTACATACTCACACATACATTAAACCGAACTACATAAATACAGTACACACATACATACAAGCATATAGGCCTACACTCATTAAACCAAACTACACACAAACAGAAAACAGAAAACACCGGGATACTGTACTGTATAAAAATATGTAAAGAGACTCACAATGTACCCCTACTGGGACCCTAAATACAAACTGTACTGTATTGTATTGTATTGTACTGTACTGGGAGATGACCATAACACTGTACTGTATTGTATTGTACTGTACTGTACTGGGGATCACCGGTATCACTGGGAAATTAATACCGGGTGTCTAGAAATTATTATTTGAACTATTTTATATCCAATTTGTTCATATTATTATTTAAAGGAAGATTTTTATTTTTTGTTGGTGAATTGAAGGGTTTCTGATTCCTACAAACTATGCCACCAAACAGATCCCCCATTAGTAATATTAAGGTCGTCTGTTTCCTGGTATAGTTTGGAGGAATCAGTAGCCTTCCAATTTACCAACACGAATATCTCACTTTAATTAAGGACCCTGTGATCGTGTATGGAAATTGGAGGCTTCTGATTCCTCCTGACCATGCCAAGAAACACACTCCTTCCGTATAGTTGTGTGTGTGTGTGTTTTGTGGCAATATTTGAAGGATTCGTCTACCTCCAATTTTTCAGACTACATCACACACAGGGTCCCTTAATTTCAGACACCTACAATGGTATAATTATCAAGGGAAACATATAATTAAATACTATTGATACAGTCAGCAAAAAAAAAAGTATTGGAGCCTCCCCTAACATTAAAATTAACTATATATAATAATTAATTATCTATGGGGGGGGGGGGGAGTTTTTCCAATACGTTAGATGCCGACTGTACATTAGTGCATCTTTACCAACTATGTATTCTATCCCAACCCCCCTCCTTTCCCTCCCTACCCCCCCTCCCCCTTGTTGGTAAAAGTGTAATAAATATAATTATAAAGGCTACTGATTCCTCCAAACTATATATACCAGGCAACAAACAGACAAATGGTACTAATATATAGGAGAGTCTGTTTCGTGGTATTAGTTTGGAGGAAACACACACCTTCCAATCCAACAACAACAACAACAACAATCACATCTCCCCCAAGAATAATTAATTAAGTAAAATATTCCCTTCATTAATTCAATTACGAGTCACAAGGAGTTCTGTTTGTAGGCAGTTAAGAAAAAAAATATGTCCTTATATAGAAAAATAAAAAAAACATTAATACCAAAAAAATAAAAATAAAAATAAAAATAATAATAATATAAAATAAAATACATAGAACTAGTAGCGACCCTTACACGTGTTCTAAATGTTACTGTATTTTTGTACCGTAATTTTGTAGAATGAGTATTTTTCCAATAAAAGGCAAACCGAGCAAGATTCTTTCATTACCCTTCTGAAGCTATTGTATTCATTCATTAATTTATTTATTTATTCATTCATCTATTTATTTATTCATTCATCTATTTATTTATTTATTTATTCATTCATCTATTTATTTATTTATTTATTCATTCATCTATTTATTTATTTATTTATTCATTCATCTATTTATTTATTTATTCATTCATCTATTTATTTATTTATTCATTCATCTATTTATTTATTTATTCATCTATTTACTTATTTATTCATCTATTTATATATTTATTTATTATACATTCATCTATTTATTTATTTTACCTATTTATTTTATTTTTGTATCTATATATTCATATTTTTTTATTGGGGATCAGTGTCGTGAAAAATTTTGGAGGCTTCCAATTTCTCCAAACTGCGACACAAAACAGTTTACTTGTACATATCTTATTCTCTTTGGGGGAATCTGAAGGCTCCATTTTTCTTTAATGGGTGAAACTGGAGTATAATAGATTTGGCACCTCAAATTTCGATCAAAGAAATAGTATAGACAAAATAAACTAGCACATTTTTATAATGTAGAAAAGAGAGAGAGACAGAGATAAAGTAGTATAATTCTATATTGCATTTCACTAGATATTCCTAAGAGAGAGAGAGAGAGCAATATTTAAGTACTATTATATCCATTTCACTAGATATTCCTAAGAGAAAGAGCAATATTTAAGTACTATTATATCCAGTTCACTAGATATTCCTAAAAGAGAGAGCAATATTTATGTACTATTATATCCAGTTCACTAGATATCCCTGACATATAATGATCCAAATAGACAGACAGTCAGGCTGAACAAATGCCAGACAGACAGACGTACACAAAACGACAGACAGATTTATATAAATCATATAGACAGAGCAGACAGAATAAACGCCAGTCAGAGATAGACAGATAGACAAATACAGATACAGAGATAGACAAATACAGAGAGAGAGACAGACAGAAAGATATAGACATAAACAGACAGAACAAACACCAGTCAGCCAGACAGACATATCTATAGACAAACACAGTCCAGTCCAGTCAGAAAGACAGGACTGAAAGACAGACAGACAAACAGAGACAGACAAGATGTATATAAAGAGACAGAGAGAGGCAGACAGACAAACGTATATAAAGAGACAGAGAGGCAGACAAGATGTATATAAAGAGACAGAGATAGACAGAGGCAGACAAGACGTAAATAAAGAGATAGACAGACAGACATACATACAGACAGAGAGAGAGAGAGAGACAGACAAGATGTATTTATATAGAGACAAACCCAACCCAGCCCAGCCCACCTGAACGCCGCTCATCCTCAAAATGATACGGAATTTCATTAACTTGTTTCAAAAGTAAATGCAGCAAACGAGACAGAAAGGGATTCGCTCGCTTCAATGCCATCCCTCTCCCCTGTCCATCCCCCTCCCCCATCCCCCTCCTCTATACCCAACCTTCCCCTGCATATCCTACCAATCCCCCCACCCCCACTCTCCACCACCCTCACCAACCCCCAAGCAATTCCCCAACTATCCCCACCCACCCCCACTCCCCACTACCCTGTCCACCATCCCAACATCCACTACCAGCATTACTCCACCACTATCCCCTCCTCCCTCCTCCCCCCCAAACACCCTCAATGGCATTACTGGACTGCGATGGAGAATTTCTATATTAAGTGATCAAAAGCACTTCGTTAGCTGAGCCAGAGAGAGAGAGAGAGAGAGAGAGAGAGAGAGAGAGAGAGAGAGAATGTTGTTTTGGAAGCCTGGCATGATCCGGATAGAGACGGGGTACAGAAAATAAATTGTAAGTGTGTAAGCACCGGTTTGCACAAATTCGACTTGTGCAACGCCAGAGAGAGAGAGTGAGAGAGAGAGAGCAATTTGGCATGGAAAAATGTAGACAGAAGGTATTATGATGTATGTTTTGAGAAATGATAATAATTATTTCAATAATATTAATAATAATAATAATCTGATGGAAATTGACGATGAATATAGATAGAAGAAAATACATGAAGAGAGGACATATATAGAGAGAGTAGGTGACTGGGAGAGCCAGTGTGTGTGTGTGTGTGTGTGTGTGTGCGAGTGGGAAGATAAAAAGCGAGAGGGCAAGTGAGTGTGCATGAGAGAAAAAGTGAAAGAGTGAGGGTGGGTGAGTGTGGTTGAGAAAAAGCTAGAGAGAGGAGAGAGAGAAAAGGTTCATTGAGTGAGAGGGAGACGAAAAATCAGAGGAGGAGGATGAAAAGCGAGAGAGGAAGGAAGAGCGAAAGAGTAGTGTTTGAGAGAAAGGGAAGAGGAGAAAAACGCGTAGCCTAGGTGGCGGAGAAAGATACACACACACACACACACACACACACACACACACGTGAATAGACGCCGGTGATTTTACCAATGTTTATGTCACGACTTTTGTTTTTGTATATATATTATTTTAACCTGAAGAAAATGCACTGGCTCTTTCATTTAATATTTTTATAATCAGAACATACATACATTACAAACCAGAGTAATTAGTAATAAATAAATATATAAATAAAATAAACATTACCTTGATCATTCTTTTAAGTGGATAATACACTTTTGATATACTGGACTACCTTGATTCCTCCAAAGTATGAGAGGAAACAGGACCAGATTAAGAGAAATAATGATGTCCTGTTGCTTGGAATAGTTTGGAGGAATCAGTTACTCCATATTTACCAACACTGTACTAAGCCCTTAAACAAATATATAGGATATTTACTTTATATTAACTTGCATTGTAGGTAGACAGAGTACCAATCCAACAGCTTTAAAATGTGGACAAACACATCGTATTGACTCGTAATCTCCTGCAAACCAACTCGAATACGGGCGGTAAAAGAGAGAGAGAGAGAGAGAGAGAGAGAGAGAGAGAGAGAGAGAGAGAGGAGGGGTTAACGATGAGAATGTCTAAACTAAACGAAATTGAAAAGAGGAACATATAGTTAAGAGAGTAGTAAACAAAATGTGGAGAAGAAAAGAGCTGAGATACAAGAAACGAATAACAACACACACACACACACAGAAAGAGAGATACAGTATATTGCGTGGCGGACCTACAGAGAGAGAGAGAGAGAGAGAGAGAGAGAGAGAGAGAGAGAGATTACGTGACGGACCTAAAGCAACCAACCAACCATCCAACCAGCTAGGCTAGGCTACTAGGTTAGGCTACTCTTGAGGAAGTGCTTCGACCCTCCTTATGTTCCTTGGTATACCCTACTTGGCCAGCCTTTACGAGTAAACACGAGACGAGCACGGAAAAGAGAAGAGGGAGGGACGGAGATGAAGAAGGAAAGGAGGGAGGGAGGGAGTGAGTGGGGGCAAGTTGGAAAAGGGGGAGAGGGAGGAAAGGACGCAGGGACAGTGGGAGGGAGAGGGAGGGAGGGACGGTGTGGGGATGGAGAAGGAAGGGGGGGAGGGTGATGGTGGTGAAGGAGATGAAGGAAAAGGGACTGTAAAGAGAACCAACACAAACTTGTAAATATTTGCACCGTGGTCTTGTAAACAGGTCTCCCTTGTAAACAAACAGGTGCCCCACGCCTTGCCAAACACACACACACACACACACACATTCCTTCAGTTACTGTTTCCTTCACAATCATTCACTCTAACTATCACCCACATACTCAATCCTCAACAAGATCACACACGCACATCCACTCATATTTTGCCTCACTTCCTCACTCATCCCCTCACACACACACACACACACACACACAAACTTTCATTCCATCATAAACACTAACTCATTCATTTCATCCTTTCACTCATTCCCTCACACACGCACACACACTTTCATTCCCTCACAAACACACTCACTCACTCACTCATTTCATCCTTTCACGCATTCCCTCACATACACACAGTTTCATTCCATCACAAACACTCACTCACTCACTCATTCCCTCACACACGCACATTATTCGCAGCTTTCCTCTCCTGCCATCCAATTTATCACACTCCTAATATTGGTCACGCTCCGGCTAGCCTAACTGATTTGGGTAAAATGTTCTGTATACGTTTTTCCAATAGATCTTGTCTGTAATGAAATAAGTGAATGGATATCCCTGTGTATGTGTGTGTAAAGTGAAGGGTGATGCATTGAATGTGTGTGTGTGTGTTTATGGTGAAGGGTGATGATTGGAAATGTGTTTGAGAGAGAGAGAGAGAGAGAGAGAGTGAGTACATTCATATCAATATAAATAAGAAAACGATATCGGTATGATGTTCTTGTTGTCATTTGTTTTCGTTTTTAGTGATATCGTTAACTGTGAATATTCTATTTAGAAATGATCTTACTGGGAAACATCTATAGTATATGAATGTATCGGTACAAATTAATTAACCTTTAACACTGGTATGCATGTATGTATGTGTATGTATGTATTATTAGTCTAATACAAACACGCACTATATTTTGTCAAACTATAAATGAATTATCTCCAACTTATCAAACTTGTTTATATCATACCATTCAATGCTAAACTTCTCGTCCAATGATAGTCAAAATATATACAAATCAATTAAAATACACTAATATATACAAAAATATATACGAAAAACAGCCGGGAAATTTTAATGCGTCTGAAAGGAGATAACACGAGCCATATTGAATCCACATAAGCACACACACACACACTTCCCAAACATCCCCAGCACATAATTATATCTTCGCTAATTTACAAGTTTCCTGCATAGTACTCACCCTTCAAGACACTCCAGAAGGTGAAGCACATGTCCACGTAACTCTTACACACGCCGGGGATCACACAAACACTCGAAACACACCGCAAACTAGAATAAATACACACTAATAATTTCTCCGTGCCTGACATCGCGGTTACTAACTAAAAAATATGGCGGATGGGTTCTCTGACTTCTCTCACTTTCTCTGCTTCTCTCTCATTTCTCAATTTCTCATGCAGTATTTGTGGTATTACCTTAAAAAGTGGGTTGAAAATACCTTAGATGGAGCCACATTTCCTTAGATCTTTCAGTAGGTGACCATTTCAACATATTTTTAACCCTTGACACACGATATTTTTATGAAATTATAAAAGTTTTTGACAGCAATGCATTTTTCTTCTGCGACGACCCATGAAATAACGGAAGAATCCATAAAGATTACCTTAGATTGTACAAACTTAATTTTAAATGGACTCAAATTACGTTAATCTAGGGTAATTACCTTAAAAATGAGAGCATTGCAAATCAGTGTTGCCAGGTGTGCACGACTACCTGACGACCTTAACACCTATAAATTATCAACTTTGAAATGGTCATAGAGGCGATGTAATTGTAGTGACAGAGAGTATGCGTGTGTTTGTAGTGGTGATGTATATTATTTTGGCAATGCATTTATCATAAGGATGGACTGATATAGGAGAGAAAGAGGGTACAAAGAGAGATAGGGGATGGAGAGAGAGGAGGGAAGAGGAGGAGGATGGGGAGTGTGTGTGGGGGGTGGGTAATGAGAAGGTAAATTAGGGAATGTGTGCGTGCGCAGTGACGTGGAACAGACATATGAACACACGAACGGTTCTTTCCTTTCCTTTAATCTTAACTCAAGGGTTGAGAGATAAAATACAGCTATAATATTAAATAATATATTTAAATGTAATACATCTTTTAAGTGAAATACAACTTTAAAATTAATTATAACTCTATAATGGGTTAGAACCAGAAAACAGAGTATCAAGTTATAAAAGAAAATGGGGTTGTTGGATGAAGCGTTCACTATAATAATAATAATAATAATAATAATAATAATAATAATATTACATGTAAAATTGGTTTAGATGAGATAAAATAGCAATGAATTAATAAATGTCAAATCGTATCAGATTATATAAGGCAGGTAAGGCCAGGGCACGTAAGGTCAAGCCAGGTCAGGTGAGGTCAGGTCAGGTCAGCATCAGGTACCCCCCCACCCCCTCCCCAGAGCAGTAAAACTTGGCTAACCAGTAATGGCCGCTTCCCCAGATAATGGTTTGGTCGCGTGTTTTGCCATCGTATCCTGACTCTGTTGCCCAGAACGCCACTTTATTTTGGCCACGTAGTACATATTGCCAACGCCACTTTATTTTTTACACTTATATATTGCCAACGCCACTTTATTTTTTACACTTATATATTGCCAACGCCACTTTATTTTTTACACTTATATATTGCCAACGCCACTTTATTTTTTACACTTATATATTGCCAACGCCACTTTATTTTTTACACTTATACATTACCAATACCACTTTATTTTTTACACTTATATATTACCAACGCCACTTTATTTTTTACACTTATATATTGCCAACGCCACTTTATATTTTACACTTATATATTACCAACGCCACTTTATTTTTTACACTTATATATTACCAACGCCACTTTATATTTTACACTTATATATTACCAACGCCACTTTATTTTTTACACTTATGTAATGCCAACGCCACTTTATTTTTTACACTTATATATTGCCAACGCCACTTTATTTTTTACACTTATATATTGCCAACGCCACTTTATTTTTTACACGTATAAATTACCCCTAAATTATTATACATTTTTTTTTTACACTTAGAGATTGCCATGTATACTTTTTTTCCTCCACCTATAGAATGCCATAGCTATTAATTAAGGGACCCTGTGATGTAGTTAGAAATTTGGAGGTAAATGATTCTTTCAAATATTGCCAAGAAACACACACACACACCTAAGCCGTCATCTGGTCGTCCAAGCGGAGGATTGGGGTACCGAAACCGTCTTGGGACTCGGGAGCGCTTGGTTTCAGTGACGAGAACTGACCAAATACGTAGAAACTGTGTTCTCGTCGTCCAGATACGGATTGGGCAGAAACAAAAGAAAGTTTGTAAACAAAGTCGTAAGAAAATACTACAAATTGGTCAACTTTTCCTTCACTTTTCTCATATTATGAAGCAAATTTGTGTCCTAAGTTGCATGTATTATACACCAAAAGATGCAGAATTAAGAAACGAATAAGATGAGACCAACTAGAAGTCTCTTAATATGATCTTTAGTTGAAGACTTGCCATTTTTATTACTTTATTCTCGATTTTCGGTGAAAAATTTACTATACTTGCTAGAGATAGGTTGCCAAAAAGGTGATTGATTAGCTATATTTCTGGAATGTCCATCAACCATTTCGCAACACTTCAGACATCCACCTTAATTGCTGAAAGTGCACATGATATTTATTCACCTTTTTGGTAGGCTCTCTTAAGTTCCAGGCTCAGCTCATGGACTATAATAAAGTGTTTGTGTGCCTCTCATGTCAAAATGATCCTTGATTTTGGTTTTATGGTGTGCAGCCTGTGATTATCTTTAGGGCTCTATTCTGTATGGGTGTCAGTGTTGCCACTTCGTGGGAATTTCCCACAAATCTGTGTGCGAAATGGAGCTACGTGGGAGGTGTTGTGTGAGGACACCAAATTTTAAAAATCTGTTTGAATTTCTGTGTGAATTTTAAGATAATGCTAAGAATATTATGAAAAATGAGTGTGTGTGTGTGTGTGTATGTAAACACAAGTTAAAACAGGAACTAGCTTGTCCTCACAGAGTGACAGAGGAGGGAGACTAAGGCCTCTACCGCTGTCGCAACTTTAGTCAGTTGGTATCCACACTTGAATTAGCATTGATATAATTAGTGCTGCAAAGAAAACTTACCATCAAATGTATCGCTCTCTCTGGGAGTCAGACTCTAGATTTAGAGATAAGAAAGCTTACCATATACATTTAATATATTGCCGTTGTCTCTGCAGTGAGAATGACTCTGTGTAGACCAATATAGAGCTCGTATCACAAAAATTCATGACATTGAGAAGCCCACGCCAAGCCTTACTAGAGAGAATTCTGAGCCGGGTCTCATAGGCTAACAAGCCTCTCCCCGGGAATCATCTGTAAGAATCTGTAAGAAAGGAAGCCAGAACACAGTTGACTGACAAATAAAGATGGAAAGAAGTGACTCTGGTGGTTGAATCTGTAGTGAACATGAGTGAACCATTCTTCCTCACAACTATATGCACACAGGTCTCGTTACAGCTCTTGTTTCATATTCCCCAGTTATTGTAGTTCATAACTGTGTTTTTAAAGCCATTGGTTATTGTGTAGATCCTATCAATGGTAAAATTTTACGGTGATGGTAATGGTAAATTTTTTACGGTGATGGTAATGGTAAAATTTTTACGGTGATGGTAATGGTAAAAATTTTACCATGATGGTAATGGTAAATTTTTTACGGTGATGGTAATGGTAAAAATTTTACGGTGATGGTAATGGTAAAAATTTTACGGTGATGGTAATGGTAAAAATTTTACGGTGATGGTAATGGTAAAAATTTTACGGTGATGGTAATGGTAAAAATTTTGCGGTGATGGTAATGGTAAAAATTTTACGGTGATGGTAATGATAAAAATTTTATGGTGATGGTAATGGTAAAAATTTTACGGTGATGGTAATGGTAAAAATTTTACGGTGATGATAATGGTAAAAATTTTACGGTGATGGTAATGGTAAAAATTTTACGGTGATGGTAATGGTAAAAATTTTACGGTGATGGTAATGGTAAAAATTTTACGGTGATGGTAATGGTAAAAAATTTACGGTGATGGTAATGGTAAAAAAATTACGGTGATGGTAATGGTAAAAATTTTACGGTGATGGTAATGGTAAAATTTTTACGGTGATGGCAATAGTAAAAATTTTACGGTGATGGTAATCGTAATAAATTTACAGTGATGGTAATGGTAATAACTTTACAGTGATGGTAATGGTAATAATTTTACAGTGATGTTAATGGTAAAAAATTTACAGTGATGGTAATGGTAAAAATTGTACAGTGATGGTAATGGTAAAAATTTTACAGTGATGGTAATGGTAAAAATTTTACAGTGATGGTAATGGTAAAAATTTTACAGTGATTGTAATGGTAAAAAATTTGCAGTGATGGTAATGGTAAAAAAAATACAGTGATGGTAATGGTAAAAATTTTACAGTGATGGTAATGGTAAAAATTTTAGGTACAATATCACACAAAGTACAAAAATATATATGCATTATATAGGGTTATTCAAAAGAAGTTTCTGCTAACATGGTAAAATGAGTACGAGCTTGCATTCATGAAAATAGATTACAGTTGAACATATGATCTGCTATTGCTTCTTAAACACTGTAAATAAGTTCTGTATATTATGTCTTAAATGCATATGTACAGCGTATAATACACATTTAATAAATATTATAATATGTATATGAATCATTCTGTAGATATGGTACAGTACTTGGTTCAGCACTCACATAATCAAAGAAAAATGCGCACATGTAGGAATGATGGTTGTGAAAAAATGAGAATGGTCCAAAGATTGGAGAAGTCTTCTATTGTGTTTTAGGTCTTCAGCCATTATAGGTAACCATTATGGCAGGAGTTGTTGTTGAAGTTCCTCAAGCTGTCTGGTCGAGCAGCCACGAGCTCTCGAGGAAGGCCATGGCCTGAACCGGGCTTTTCCAAAGTGCCCTCAGAGTGTATGTTGTGTTGTTGGCTAGTGTGGTTGTGTGCGTTGCAGTCTTCAACCACCCCCGAAGGCTGTCAAGGAAGGCAGCTATGGGAGCCAAACCATCACAACACCAGGGGGCACGAGTCCCTGGACATGGAGTAGGGATCATCAGTCTAGAATAGGTGCAGTAGAAATGAGTTACTTGAGAGGTGCATTTGGACTTACAAGTCGGGATGGAAAAAGTAATGAGAGTGTGTATGAGAGATGTGGTATGAGTAAGAAAGCAATTGGTAATGAGTGTGGTGTGGTTGAGAGTGAAGTGTAATACATTGAGGTGGTTTGGATATGCTTCCTTTCTCCCTTATGCTCTTCCTTGGTTATTGTACCAGTAAAATTTGTAAAGTACTAGTTAGTATCAATGAGATAACAAGAGGAGTGCCATTGTTAATTAAGGAAACTGAACTGCTCTAAACCATTGCATATAATTATCAGGGCATACATTGTTAGTAAAGGAAAAAGTTTCCTTGAATTAAATATTGAATATCTATTTTTGCAAATGACTGTAAGTCTGGATTAAAGTATTTTTAGCTTTAACCTACTCTCAGCAAAGGAGGTCGAGGAGATGGGCGATACTGAAGGAAGACTCTCCGCTTGTGCTTCAACTAAATGGGACTGTATGCAACTACAGGCATCATTTAGGTCATCGAATGCACATTCACAGTACAGACACACAGTCCTGGAAGTAAAGAATTTAATGTCGTAACCTACCATGGTAAGAAACAGTTAAAGAAGGGAATACAGTATCTGGTACTTGACATATTAAACACACATACTTAATAAACTACATTTGCAATGTAGTACAAAAATTACCTCTCCCTATATAACGATAAGAAAGTTATTGAATTATTTAGACCTAACTTAATTATTTTATAGAATTTATTGCTGTTCTGTAGCAGTGTCCGGCTATGTCCCGGTTAGGTCATGGTAGTTTAACAAGGTTAGGTGCCATTGGTTGCTCTGGTTAGGTGCCGGTAGTTTGCTCCAGTTAGGCCCTGGTTTATTTATTATGGTTATTTCCCAGTATTTTGCCCAGGTTAGATCCCAGAAGTCTGTTGTGGTCTAGGCAACATCTACAAGAAACCATTGCATATAAATATCAGGGCATATAGTACTTGATAGTACTGTTAAACTGTATTTTTGCAAATGATTGTAGATTACATTAGTTTGATCATGTAAATACGGTAATATTAATATATGGTTGCAATGACCTGTCTGTGCTTGCTAAAAACATATTACAACCTCTATTCTCACCAAAGGAGGTAGAAGGGATGGTTGACAGTGGAGGAGGTGAATCCATCAGAGGCTCCATAACCTCTGCTTCCGCTAAATGGGACTCCATACATCTACATGCATCACTGGAGTCATGGAATTGTCTATCACAGTATACACATGTTGTCCTGGAAGTGAGGGATATAATGTAGTATCCTACTACTATGGTTGGAAACAGCTGAAAGGAAGAGAATAAACTGTCTGCATTTATTAATGTCCACCTATAATTTCCTAACAATTAAAACATTGCATGCCTATTTTTTGTGGTCTTAATTATATTTTCCATACTGTGAGCAGATGACTGTTTCTTTACCTGAGTTGCCCGGACCTAACCTACTAATCAAATAAAGACCGATGCAGATTACGGGTATCTAACCAGGCAACTTACCGGAACCAAAGTAGTTATTGATACAGAATACCGTTATGAACTAAATTACTGCAATCACATTTGAAATACACATGAAGGTGGACCTCTTATATCCTACAGTGATACTGTGTTTAAGTCAGAACCGGTGAAAGTCAAAGTCCATTCCTGTATTTTAAGATTGATTAAAACCAGAAAATGTTGGCATGATTTACCAAGAACTGATTTCCAATAAAGTACAATACTTCCCTTCACCTTAATGATATTACATAATTATCAAGAATGGGTCACATAACCCCTAAGCAATCCATATAATCTCATATAAGTTAAATTAGATACGAGAACATAAAAAAAAAAAAAAAAAAAAAAATTATATCATTATCGTGATTCTCCAGGTTTTAACAACTACTATTTTAGTAGAAATGGTAGACTAATAGGAACTCTACACCTGCTCTAATCTGTCATTGCTATACTTAAAGCCTTATTTGTGTTGCTATCACTCTATTTTACAGCCTATTGCACCTACAATTCATGTATTATTATACTATTAACTTACTTGTCATATCTTTAATGGCCGCCATATTTACTGCTATACTTCTCCTATCCTTTCCCCAAGCTCCCCGAATCACTGCTTTTTGGCGAGCTTGGATGGATACGTGGTTGGTCTTGGTTTCAGTGGCTGGCAGCAGGGTCCATCTTGGTGGTTTGCTTGGTTTCACCCAAGCGAACTTCGTATCCGATTGACGTCCAGATGACGGCTCTAATCTATATGGAAGGAGCTTGTTTCGTGGCATAGTCAGGAGGAATCAGAAGCCTCCAATTCCCATACACGATCACAGGATCCTTAATTAAATACAACACATTAATTTGGGCGGTAAATCTGGAGCAAATGATTCCTCCAAACTATTCCAGGCAACAGGAAAGCATAGTTTATCTTCATCTGGGTGTGTTTCCTGGCATACTTTGGAGGAATCAAGGTGCTCCAATCTTTCAAAACGTATGCTATGGGAATGGGGTGTGTGGGAATAGGGGGACAGGCTTGGGGTGGGTGGGTTAGGGGGTGCGGGAGTAGGGGGACAGGCTTGGGGGGGGGGTTAGGGAGGTGCAGGAATAGGGGGCTTTCTACCCAACCCAATCCTCTCCCCTTATTCCAGCACCCCCCAACCCCCCCCCCCCAAGCCTGTCCCCCTATTCCCACACCCCCTTAAAACTTTCCACATGTACAGTCACGAGCACAAATAAGTATCCAGATCTTGTTGACATTACGAATCATCCAGTGACATACATACATACATACATAACAGTGAACCAATTATAATTATATAACTCTGAAATGTTTGTAAGAATAATTGACGAATAACACATATACATAATTATATAATTTACTACTAACGCAATAAAAAAGGAAATTGGGTAATGATAATAATTAATAATGATAATGATGACTAGAAATGGTTAATAGGGTGTTGATTACGATAATGATTAATAATGATGATGACTAGAAAAAAGGCAAAATTTATAATGCAGATAATGATGATGATTAGGAAATATGGGAAATGGGGTGTTGATTACGAAAATTTACTGGGTGTTGATTACGATAATTTACTGGGTGTTGATTACGATAATTTACTGGGTGTTGATTACTATAATTTACTGGGTGTTGATTACGATAATTTACTGGGTGTTGATTACTATAATTTACTGGGTGTTGATTACGATAATTTACTGGGTGTTGATTACTATAATTTACTATGAATAATAATGATAATGATGATGACTATAAAATGGGAAATGGAGTGTTGATTACGAAAATGATAATGATTAATAATGATAATGATGATGATTTAAAATGGGAAATGGGGTGTTGATTACGATAATAATTAATAATGATAATGATGACTAAAGTAAGGGAAATGGGCTGTAATATTGATAATGAAGATAATCAGAAAAAAAGGAAAATTGAATATTGATAATGATGATGACAAAAGCAAATGAACTTTAATATTAATAATGACTAAAAATAGATGATGATGATGATAATAATGAAATAAAAAAAAAAGCAAACGAACTCTAATAATAAAAATAATGACCACTAAAAAAATGATGATAATAATGACAAAAACAGCAAATAAACTTTAATAATAATAATAATGACTAAAAAAATGATAATAATAAAGACAAAAAACAAAAATAAAAGGAAATAAACTTTATTAATAATAATAATAATGACTAAAAAAAGATAATAATAATAATAATAATAATGACTAAAAAATGATTATAATAATAATGACAAAAAAAAAAATCAATCACATCAAAAGAGCGATTAAATGATGACAGACAGACAGACAGACAGACAGACAGACACACACAGACAGACAGGGAGGTCCTCTTAGACACTCACTCTCCCTTCACCAACTTTTACTTCTTCTTCTTCTCCTTCTCCAAGTTTTATCAAGTCTTTGTTCCTGTCTGCTCTTCACTTGTGTCTGTCTGTGTGTGTGTGTGTGTGTGTGTGTCTTTTATATCTGTGTCTGTGTGTGTTTGTTTATGTGTGTGTGTCTCTGTTTGTGTGCGTGTGTGTGTGTGTGTGTGTGTGTCTTTTATATCTGTGTCTGTGTGTGTGTGTTTGTGTCTATGTGTTTGTGTGTGTGTTCTATGTATGTGTGTGTGTGTGTGTGCGTCTTCTATATCTGTGTCTGTGTGTGTTTGTTTGTGTCTGTCTGTGTGTGTGTGTGCGTCTTCTATGTCTGTGTCTGTGTGTGTTTCTGTTGTGTGTGTTTGTGCGTGTTCTATGTCTGTGTGTGTGTGTGTGTGTGTGTGTGTGTGTGTGTCTTCTATATCTATGTCTGTGTGTGTGTGTGTGTGTGTGTGTGTGTGTGTGTCTTCTATATCTGTGTCTGTGTGTGTTTGTTTGTTTGTGTTCTATGTCTGTGTGTTTGTGTGTGTCTTCTATATATGCGTGTGTGTGTGTATGTGTCTTCTATATCTGTGTGTGTATGTGTGTGTGTCTCTCTGTTTGTGTGTGTGTGTGTCTTCTATATCTGTGTGTGTGTGTGTGTGTGTGTGTGTGTAAATTATAAATCACAACACATAACACAGTAATTCAGAAAAAATGTGGTGTATTTTGATAATTATTAAAAACACACACACACTGGAACACACACACACACACCAACACGAACACACACATACACACAGACACACACACACATATAAAGGATACCAACATACATAAATAAGCCATAAAACAGACAGACAGACAGACACAAGGCCTAAAGGGAGGGACATACAGACGACACACAGAAGACAGACCGTGAAGCAGATTTTGTCACGGTGCCTTATTACTGTGTGTGTGTGAGAGAGAGAGAGAGAGAGAGAGAGAGAGAGAGAGAGAGAGAGAGA
>JAWZYT010007215.1:27500-37692 GCA_034508575.1 Petrolisthes manimaculis | reverse complement strand
GTATGTCCCCTACTTTGATCTCAGACAGCTCATCATCTAATTTTGGGATAGCTGTTCTACTAATCCGAGCACCGTCTAATCTTCTTATCGACGTTTCTGATTCACGGGATATTTCATTCCACGTCCCAGTTAATTGATGGATTAGTCCTCTCTCTCTCTATTTATCTCTCTGTCTCTCTCTCTCTCTCTCTCTCTCTCTATTTATCTCTCCCAATTTATCTCTCTCTATTTCTCTCTCTCTATTTCTATCTGTCTCTGTCTCTATTTCTATCTGTCTCTGTCTCTATTTCTCTCTCCCTCTCTCTCCCCTCTCTCTCTCTCTCTCTCTCTCTCTCTCCTCCCTCTCTCTCCCTCTCTCTCTCTCTCTCTCTCTCTCTCTCTCTCTCTCTCTCTCTCTCTCTCTCTCTCTCTCTCTCTCTCTCTCTCTCTCTCTCTCTCTCTCTCTCTCTCTCTCTCTCTCTCTCTCTCTCTCTCTCTCTCTCTCCTTCCTTTGACCAGCCAAGAACAGTACAGCTTCACCTTAGACCATTAATTGATTGGCTCTCTCACCCCTTTGGTTGATAATTGCCTTGTGGGACGGTAAAAGAGAGAGAGAGAGAGAGAGAGAGAGAGAGAGAGAGAGAGAGAGAGAGAGAGTTATATGGTCATGAATATTAAGTGGATATCACATAATATATTTAAGAGCCCAATAATGAGAGATAGATAGATAGATAGATAGATAGATAGGTTGATTGATATATAGATAGATTGATTGATAGATAGATAGATAGATAGATAGATAGATAGATAGATAGATAGATAGATAGATAGATGGATAAATAGAGAGAGAGAGAAGGCATAGATTGTACAATTTACACAAACCTTACAGACGTACTATACATTCAATTTAATATATATAAATTCGTTGTGTTTTGTTTACTCCTTTTTGTTTTCATCTCTACAATATTTAACAAACTGGACTGTCGTTGCCATCCATTCCACCATACCGGTTTGTTGTTATCTTTCCTCTTCAATTCCACTTCCATATTCTTTTTCCTTTTCATTCCAGCTGTTTCCTTGTCTGTCTCTCTCACTTTTTTTTTTATTGTGTCCCCTCTTCCCCTACCACCACTCATGCACCTCTTCCCTTTCCTCTCCAATTCACTTATCCACTCATTTCCTCGTCATCCTATATCAACTTTAGGACTCTAGGGGATGTTATGCTATGATATTAATAATTAAATTGTTTAGGGGGCATTAGAAATACTTAATTAATATATTATACAGTAGCTCTGTTTAAGGGTTAATTGTAATGGGCTTCACCTCTTCCCTGTGAAAAATAATAATATTTGATGTTAGCCAAAAATACATCACCCATCTCTCTCTCTCTCTCTCTCTCTCTCTCTCTCTCTCTCTCTCTCTCTCTCTCTCTCTCTCTCTCTCTCTCTCTCTCTCTCTCTCTCTGCAGCCTGTGCCTGGTTGGTCTTCTCTGGCTCATAATAATCTGGCTGCTTGCACCCTAATGTCCAGCCCCTCCTTATCTATCCTGCCATGGCTCCTCTCTCTCTCTCTCTCTCTCTCTCTCTCTCTCTCTCTCTCTCTTACTCTTTATTTATTTATCTATTGTTTTCTTTATCTCTCTCTCTCTCTCCCTATATATATATATATATATATATATATATATATATAATTTTTTTTTTATTAAGCTGTGATTTGTTGCTTTATGACCCATTTTGTCTGAAATATAACCCTACATGTCGCCATCAACACATAACACTTATATAAATGAGAAGGATGAGTGAGCGGACTAATAAATAACTGAATTAAAATATACGTTGTTATATTTCAATGTATATTCAGTGACAACCCATTTCCAGTTTTACATATAATATAATTAACCCCATACATACGTCACGTTATAATGTCGGTGTCAATCCTCTCGTGAAATGGTTACACAATTTTTTTTTTTCATAGTTATAATTTGTATATGGGATTAAGATTGTGGGATGAAGGGTGTGGGATATGATATGAATGATAGAAGCGTGTGTGTGTGTGTGTGTGATGATGATGATAATTATATGAAATGACAACAATTGGATAACAAATATACTATAACAGGAAAACAACGCATGAACTATAAAGAAAACAAATATATATAATTATTCTTTCATTTTCTTCATATACACAGGAACTATAAAGAAGACAAATCAATGTATATATATAATTTTTCTTTCGTTTTCTTCTTCAAACACAGGTGACTCTATCTGGGACCACCACCACAACCCTGACCCCTAGCGGCAGTACCAAACATCGTACCGAAGACCCACTCAGAGGTCGACACAACCACCCCACTACAACCACCACCACTACAACAACTACTACTACCACTACCACCACTAGCAGTAGCAGTAGTAGTAGCAGCAGCAGTGGTGGTGGGGGTGGGGGTGGGGGGATTTACCACGTGCCCATAATAGGATACAGAAAGGGAGGAGAACAAGAGGAACATCAACAACAACAAACACAACAACAACATCAACAACAACAACATCACCACCTCCTCAACAAAGATAGGAAGGATTCTGATGCCCTAGGTGAGTCTGTGTGTGTGTGTGAGAGAGAGAGAGAGAGAGAGAGAGAGAGAGAGAGAGAGAGAGAGAGAGAGAGAGAAAGAGAGAGAGAGAGTGAGTGAGCATGTATATACGGCACATATATCACGAACCTTGTAATGCCGAACGAGGTCTGGAGTGTTGGATGGTGATCGATGTGATGGTGGTGATGTTGGTAGTGGTGATGTTAGTGGTCGTGATGGTGGTGGTGATAGTGGTCGTGGTGATAGTGGTGGTGGTGATGTTAGCAGATCAAAGTAAATATCAATTGTTTTTCTTTTTCGTGATGATGGTGATGACGGTAATAGTGATGAGGGTGATAGTGTTGAGAAAAAAAAAAAAAATATATATATATATATATATATAAGTACACCTTTAATGATGATACTGTACCTTGAAAGTTTGTTGTTTTCTTTGTTGTTTTGTTTTGTTGTTTTGTTTTTCCATTGAGTTCGGATCCTGAGCTTAACTTACCCATGTTTTCCATTACAGATGAAGACTGGGATTCGGAGAGCTGGGAGGAGGGAGGGGGAGGAGACGTGGGGAGCAGCGGGGGGAGTGGGGGGAGCGGCGACCCTCTCTTCCCCTCCCCTCGTCCCGCCCCCTCCCCCCTCTCCAAGACCGGGGTAGGGCAGGCCAAGATTTACAAGACCTCGCTGAGGGATTATGTGGGTCTGGAAGGGGTGAGTAAATAATCAATGAGGTTCGTCACTCAGGATTCACGTGGGACCTGAACGATTCCACCTCTTGCCAACCCAAAGCATAAGAAACGTCACAACATAAACACATACCAACATAAACACATACCAACATAAACACATACCAACCTAAAGCATAAGAAGCGTCACAACATAAACACATACGTATATTAAAATTACAACTAAGATACATAAGACGATTAAGTACATAGAGAACATAAACACATACCTATATTAAAATTACAAGTAAGATACACGAGACCATTAAGTACATAAGGACATATCATACTAGCTGGCTGTCTGGCTAGGTGGGTGTCTAACTAGCTCACCATTGTGCTAACTGTCTCCCTAAAATAGCAACCTGTCTAACCACCAGACTATATGGCTCTGTGATGTTCCTGCTAGATGGCTATCCTTTACTATGTGTTGTGTTGTGTTGTGTTGTGTTGTGTTGTGTTGTATGACTGTTACCACCACCACCACCCTCTTAGAGCCCTAAATCCTGTTGTGTTTTGTGTTTCCCTTGTCGCTCTTGATTGTAATTACATGAGTGTACTGTACATAATACACTTTGATGTTAAGAAATATTTTGTACTGTGTGTTTGTGTGTGTAAGTTGCCCTTGTCACTATATATATACCTGCCTCATATTTATATACATTTCACTTTACCTCCCTGCCGGACAAGTTGCAATTTCAGATATCATTTCAATTTCCCTGAGATGAATCCTGGTGTGTGTGTGTGTGTGTGTGTGTGTGTGTGTGTGTGTGTGTGTGTGTGTGTGTGTGTGTGTGTGTGTGTGTGTGTGTGTGTGTGTGTGTGTGTGTGTGTGTGTATACAGTATATATCCCTTAATCCCTTACTGACGGGTGAAATGAAATGTGTTTTAGCTGAGCGATTCCCTCTTACACACAATTCTGTAATCTGGCAATAATCGTGAAACTATTGCAAAAGTCGTAAGCTGTTTGTTAAAGGGGTTGGAATACTTGCATGTGTTGGTGGTTATTATTTCATATTGTCAGACCCAGAAGGAAAAGGAAACGAAGAAAGAAAAGAGTGGAGATACGATAGGAAAGGTGAGGGAAAAAGATGAAAGATGAATGAGGAGGAAAGAGAGAAAGGATGCGAGAGGATAGGTGAGGAAAAGGAGGAAAATATTAATTATTGGAAAAGAAGAAAAGAGTGGCCATACGAGAGGAAAGGTGAGGGAAAAGGATGAAAGATGAATAAGGAGGAAAGAGAGGAAAGGTGAGGAAAATGATGAAGGATGAATGAGGAGGAAAGAAAGAAAGGATGCAAGAGGATAGGTGAGGGAAAAGGGATGAAAGAGTTGAGAGGAGAAGAATAAAGTAAGGGACGCAGGGAAGAGAAGAGAGGAATAGAGGGAAGGCAATTAAAGGAGAGGGAAGGAAGGAGGGAAACATTAAATTTTATTGCTGTATATACATTCTCCCTATCTCCTCTGACGGCACATGACCACAACAGTTGGGGTGTCATTATTGTATCCTTTCCATTCAATCGGTCAATCAAGTAAATCGATCTTTCTTTCTCTATTTCTATATAAGTTCTATAAGTTCCCTCATCTGTTTTTTCCTTCTCTGTCACCACATCACCATGGACCTATAGTGATGTCTGTCTGTGTTATCAATAGGGTTTACTTCCCATTATTCGTTCCATGGATGTTTTACTTCCCATTATTACTTCCATGGGTATTTTAGATTCCATTATTTCAGTTATTTCCCATTATTTTACTTCGATCCCAATATATCACTTCGTTCCCATTATTTCATTTAGTACCCATTATTCTATTTAGTTGCCATTCATTCCATGGGTGTATTAGGTCCCATTATTCGTTACTAAGGCTGTTCTATTGCCCTTATTCGTTACCAAGGGTGTTCTACTTGCCCTTATTCGTTACCAAGGGTGTTCTACTTGCCCTTATTCGTTACCAAGGGTGTTCTACTTGCCCTTATTCGTTACTAAGGGTGTTCTACTTGCCCTTATTCGTGCCAGGTGGCGCTGCATGTGTCGTCCGGTCTTCACACTGCCCACGACGCGGTTGATTCAGTCCACCAGAAGCTGAGGAAGACTGTGAGTGACATCTCTTCCTCTCTCCGCTCCTCCCCCTCCTCCTCGGCCATCTTCCCTCCCTCCTCATCAACCTCCTCCACCACCACAGCAACCACTACCACAACTACCATTACTTCACCCATCAGTAAATCAGCCTCGACCCAATCTGCCTTACACACGGGCAGCTCCTTACCTCCTTCTACCTTAGTCTCCTCGTCCTCCTTCGATCTCCAGCAAAGAGGTACACAGGAAGAAGGAGTCAGGAGAACGGGAAGTGTTGGAGGACTAGGAGGAGGAGGAGGAGGAGGAGGAGGAGGAGGAGGAGGAGGAGGAGGAGGAGGAGGAGGAGGACAGCACCATGAGGAAAGGAGGAGTCATCACCAAACCCAACCAGACCCGCTGAGGAAGAGACCCGAGGAAGGAGAGACGGACAAACCAAAGAGCCAATACCTACAGATACATCAACAACAACAACAACAACAACAACACCATTTACAAAAACAACACCAGCATTTACAACCACAACAACAACAACATTTACAAAAACAACAACAACAACAACATCTTTTAAGTCCACAACAACAGCACCCTATACAACAACAACAACAACAACAACACCAACACCATATACAGCACCCACAACAACATCACGTACTACAACAACAACAACAACAACAACAACAAAAACCAATACAACAAGCGGCCCTCTCCCCCCTCACCACCACCACCACCACTACCACAACAACAACTGCTACCACAACAACAACTACCACCATGGTCCCAACAGTGGCCAGAGCTCAAGCTGTGTACAAGAGTGGTTCAAAGGCCAGCATAGGGGAGACTGAGTTGAGGGTAAGTTGACTGAAAGGGAACAGAGGGGCACTTTTTATTTTCATTATTATTATTTTTTTTTTATTATTGTTATTATTATTATTATTATTATTATTAGTAGTAGTAGTAGTATTTGTATTAGTATTACTATTAGTACTAGTATTAGTATTATTAGTATTAGTATTAGTATTATTAATAAAAAATTTTTTTTTTTTTTTTTTTTTGGTAAATTGGAGGGTTACTGACTCCTCCATTCCATGCCAGGAAACAAAAGACCTCAATGTTACTTTAATGGGGGATCTGTTTTGAGGCATAGTTTGGAGGAACCAGTAGCCCTCCAATAATCTATTATGAGAGTATACGTGTATCCCCTTAAGGGCCCTGTGATCGTGTATACAATTTGGAGGCTTCTGATTCCTCCTGACCATGCCACGAAACAAACTCCTTCCATATAGGTGGTGTTTCGTGGGATTGTTTGAAGGACTCGTTTGTTTGGGAATTTGCTCCGTTGTCAAAGTCAGTATAAAATAAAATAGGCTGCTGTATGTAATTATAATCATACACATTCATGAGCTGTAATAACAATGTTCTCTTTTGTCATTCGTGTTTTATGGCAGATAATTATTATGGAGGTTCTATTTTGTTTGTTTCCTTTGTTAGTATCAACAACCTGGGTGTTATTGAGTATGTTGAGACACTAGACAGTAATTAATGAGACTTTTTATGTTGTGAAAGTATATTTGATTGAATAAATATGGTTGCAATAATATTTTATGAACTATGAATTTATTAATTGTTGTTCAGGTTGAAGTGCGAACCACGGGCGGATCTCAGGAGCAGGTCAGCCCAGGTCAGGGTCACCTCCACGTCCAGGGCCAGGTTCAGGTCCAGGGTCAGGTCCAGGTGCAGCAAGGTCAGGGTCAGTTACCTGGTGGACGGAAGGTCTCGCCTCTCCTGGGTCACCAACGACAATCAGGTCGAGCCAGTGGTACAGATTCCTCCCTCGACTCAGACCAGAGCTACGAGTTTCCCCCTCCAGCCCCCCGTACAGCCCCCCCAGCGGCAGCCCCCCTCTCCCCACACCACCACACCACCCTCCTCTCCCCCACCACCCACCATACTCGCTCCTTCTCTACCCGGGAAGTGAGTTACGGCGGGGGGGCGGCGACCCTTACTGGTCTGGTGTCCCGGGATGCATCACTGGACAACATCACCTCGTCCGTCACGTCCTCAGATTCCTCATCACAAGAATTGGACTCACACAGTTCCGAGCTGCCTGAGGACCCACCAGACTCCACACAACCCCTCCCACTACCCACCACATACTCCTCAGGTGAGTCGAATGAAGTGAAGTGAAGTGAAGTGTATTGGAGTGAAGGAATGACTGAGTTGAGATGAACTGAGTTAAGGATAGGCTGTCTGGCTGACTCTATTGTATAACTGACCAGCTGTTTGATGACTTGTTAGCTGACTGTCCAGCTAGATGGATGACTAGCTAGCTGACTTACCATGTTAGCTGGTTCACCTGCTGCTTGTCTGATTAGCTCATTATCTGAATGACTAATTGGCTGGTCTAGTAGCTGACAGCCAGGCAGTTTGACTGGAAACACACATAGCAGCATTTTGTATACAATTTGAACTCATTATCAATATTAGTCAAACATTAATGACACTGTGTTTTCTACAGATCCCTTAATACATCAGAGAACATATTGATGGATACATGAATGACTTATTCAATTTCTCTGCTTCCTACATAAGTTTTCTATTGTAATGGAATATTTGTCATCTCCAGTACCGGTATTCATTTTGTCCATAGGAATTTATTAGACCTCCATCACTAAAGTCTTGTAAGTGTAACACAGATTTTTTGTCAACTCGATAATACTCAATGAAGGGGTAATCTATCATGGGTGTATTGGGGAGCTATTGTTTCCTCCAGTCCAAGTCAAGAGTATTTTGTTGTATAGTTTTACATTTACTAATAGTTACTACAATCTTTTATGAATACCAGTCTTGGGGTTGTCATCAATATAGAATGTGGATGTTGTTGATAAAGATATATATCCCTTTGCTTCAGACACAGTTTTCACCATTTCATTATACATCCGCCTTTTTCTCCCTTTTCTCATCATAATTATTATAATATATTTATTATAACTTTGTCAAGTTATCCATCTTCCTAGGTTAAAATTTCAATGATAAAAATATTGGA
The DNA here is from genome assembly GCA_034508575.1 of Petrolisthes manimaculis. Lineage (NCBI taxonomy): Eukaryota > Metazoa > Arthropoda > Malacostraca > Decapoda > Porcellanidae > Petrolisthes > Petrolisthes manimaculis. Next base: position 29,294 of record JAWZYT010007215.1, on the reverse strand, counting down.
TAAAAACACAGACAATGTTATCTAACCTATATTTGCCATAATTTATCTTCCTCAATAACATTTTCTTCGAACTCTGTACAGTTGCATATTATATCAGTCCTTTTACCATTCCCCTGACACTGAGCCAAGGATGAGGCATTTCCTGCAACTATACCAGCTTCAGTACATTACAGATTTATCCCAGCCTTCCAAATTCACTGGAACGATACAAAAATATATATAATAAAATGCCCACAACTGCTCTTAATTCTTGTTAAACCATCATAGTGTTTAAGGAGGAAGTATAGTATTGACAAATTTGGAGCAACGGATTCCTCGTAACTATTCCAAGCAACAGAACACCATTATTTTTGGTCCTCTACTTCTGTTTCCTGGCATACATTGGAGGAATCAAGGCACTCCAATGTACCAAAAGTATACTCTCCCCTTAAAGGAATTAAAGATACGTGAAATAGTATTTACGTAAAGAGCGAAATTGTGTTGAACCGTGTGGATAAACCCGGTGTCTGTCTGGTGGCCGAGTGTGCAGGAAAAGTCCCCATCGCCTCCCCACTTTCAAAATTAACCCTCTGAGGTCCAGCAGTGCCTTATCCCGTAGGTAAACACTAGACTGTATTTGGGAGTTACTCGTGATGCAAGTTAGGAAAAGACAATACAATAATACTGTTATGAATATTGTGGAGTTATTAATTGAAATACACCTTCACCCTTCTTGTTTGTTTGTTTGTTTGTTTGTACTCAGGTATGATAAAGTCAGACGTCTCGAGTTAGTCACAATACAGTACTTCAAAAAAATCTATCTGTTTCTCAGAGGGTTAATGAACGAAAACAAACATATACTGTACTCAGACTGATCGAGTGTGTGTGTGTGTGTGTGTGTGTGTGTGAGTCGTCTGCTAACCCATCTCTTCTCTCTGTATATTTTCTTTCAGTGCACTTTGTTCGAGCCACCAGTGAGGAGTCCAGCTGCTCTAGTACTTAAAAAAAATCAAAACAAAAACAATCTTAAACAATTCCACATCTCTAAAATAATACAAACAAACCAAAAAGCAAAAAAAAAAAAAAAATCTTCCTCTCGAGAATCTGGCAACTCTTGTGTAAGTGTTTCCAGCTTCTACCAAACTTTTAAATAACACGTAGGTTGGCGTGGCTCAGAGGGTGGCTTGGTTAATTATAATAATAATAATAATAACTTTATTTTCACTAAAATAGTGGTTATTCATTTAAATAGTGAAAGTTGTAATGAGAAAAGGTTTATATTCTATAATATCACAAACTACAGAGTTGTGTCAAGGTACAATGAAAATAAATACAGTAAATATAAAGCTGTGATACGAAAGATGACTGCAAGGGGATGATAGTATACTCTTGAATGATTGAAGGGCCTAGAATCCTTCAAAATATACCAGGAATATATATATATATATATATATATATATATATATATATATATATATATATATATATATATATATATATATATACTTGTTTTGGCTGGTTGGTTGGTTGGTTAATCAATAAAGAAAAAACACACATAACAATACCACAACAACTAAGGTCATACTGCAGTTCGAATATATTTTTTTTTGGTTGGTTGGTTTGAATGAAAGGTAAACACACGTAACAATACCACAACAGCTAAGGTCATATATACTGCAGCCAGAGATGGATAAACAGAGAGATGAACTTAGTATAGTGAATGTTGAATGAAGAGATGAAAGAAGCTAGGGATAAGTGTGAGGACAAACTTTGAAGGGAGTACAAGGATAGAACAAAAGAATTACCACCTTTATT
>JAWZYT010007215.1:10000-22500 GCA_034508575.1 Petrolisthes manimaculis | reverse complement strand
AAGTTCCGGTTCATCGCCCTCCTCCTCCCCACACGCCCCTACCACGCCCCCTACCCTCAATCAGGACCACCCCAGACGACCCTCCCCCAATCGCTCGCCAAGATTCGTGTGATGAACTGTTTGTGAATTGCATAACCGTATCCAGACAGACTTAACTAGTGTATTTACATTTTAATTAAAGGGACAACGTTGTGTTACTGGTGGTGAACTAAAGGTTACCAAAGTCCCTAAATAATTGTGTCGTGGAACAGACTCTCTCCAAGTTTCGTGATACAGGAAAAGAAAATACAAAGTCTGTTAGCATGCGGCAACTCAACCAAATGAATTGACTGTCTCACTCGAGCTCCGGTGACTCACTCGTGCTTCGTGTTCAAAAAGCAACCGAGTTAAACACGAGTGATTCACAGTCTCTCAGGTTTCACACATCTGATTCGCTCACACGACTGATACAACCAATATATAAATACAGTAGTTCTGCTGTATTATTTATGTAACTGCATGGAGGTCAATGTTTACAACTGACATCATACTATAAAGACCTATATAGTATACTGTAATATGATTGGTAGACGCTCACTCATCCATGCAGCAGTAGTAGTGGTGGTGAGGAGGCAATCAAATCCACTTACTGATATTGGCTGTGGACATTTTCCGTCAACTACAAACAAACAAACAAACAAGGAGAGTGTACCAAGCGTAGAATTTCCAGCCTCCTGATCCGGTGTAAACGAATGTGAAGGACCTCAAGACTCAAACACAAACTTTGTTAATTAATGCTGGAATGTGCGTCAGGTTGAGTGAGTGAGTGAGTGGGTGGGTGGGTGGGTGAGAGAGGGTGTGTGCGTCAGGGTGAGTGAGTGAGTGGGTGAGAGAGGGTGTGTGCGTCAGGGTGAGTGAGTGAGTGAGTGAGTGAGTGGGTGAGAGAGGGTGTGTCTAGCATTGTCCCTCACTGCAAGAAAGTTAGGTTACAACTATATTGGCATTCTTGGTGGATAATTTGTCACTGTGTTTGTGGCACCTCAAGCAAGTGGACGTTATGGTCACTGGCACTGTGTCCTCTGTTCAGTATTAAGGGGGAAGTACAGTGTTGGTAAATCTGGAGCAACTGAATCCTCCAAACTATTCCAAGCAACAGAACACCATTATTTTTGTTAGCTTGGGCCTGTTTTCTGGCATATTTTGGAGGAATTAAGGCACTCCTATGTACCAAAAGTATACTCTGCCCTTAAAGGCATGAGGATTATTTATTTTTCATTCAGATTATGATAACAGGAAGAAAGAGGACACGGATAAGATAACAGGAAGAAAGAGGACACGGATAAGATAACAGGAAGAAAGAGGACATGGATAAGATAACAGGAAGAAAGAGGACATGGATAAGATAACAGGAAGAAAGAGAACACGGATTAGTCACTACAGAAAAAAATATAATAGGGGACACCAACCATTCTTACATTATGACTTCTACCCAAATGCTACACAGAAAATACTACTTAATTAAAATGACACACACACACACACACACACACACACACACACACACACACACACCCTTGGACCTCCACCATGTATAGTTGTTGATATATATGGAAGGAGGCTGGTGTTAAGAGGGGGAAGTTTTGTGTTCTGGTAATTCTGGAGCAACTGAATCCTCCAAACTATTCTCAGCAACAGAACGCCATTATTTTTGTTCATCTGGTTCTGTTTCCTAGCATATATTGGAGGAATCAAGGCACTCCAATGTACCCAAAGTATAGTCTCCCCTTATATGTAACTACTACTGATACTCATAATAAAATCTTCTCTTGTCTACGTAAACTATTTAAGGGGAGATTCTCTTGTTGGGGAAATGTAAGCTTGTCTCTGATTCCTCCAAACTATGTCACGAAACGGATTCCCTATGAGTACCACTGAAGGCCTTTGTTTTCTGGTGTAGTTAAGGACCCTGTGATGTAGTCAGAAAATTGAAGATAACTGAGTCCTTCAAACCATGCCACGAAACATCACCTATAAGGAAGGAGCTTGTTTCGTGGCATGGTCAGGAGGAAGCAGACGTCTCCAATTTTATACACGATCACAGGGTCCTTAAGAGGAATCAGAGACCTTCCCATTTATCAACTAAAGACTCTCCCCTTAATTCAACTTGTACAGATAAAACAAGAAAGTGGGAATGGAAGATACACCTAATAGAGTTTGTAGCTGTGTTATTTGAGTATATCACGAGGGAAAACAAAATATCCACTGTTGTATTTGATGTTCCTTTGTATCCGGCGTTACAGTGGATGGATGTCACGGTAATACACTCATCAAATCAACATATATATATACTGCAAATGTTACTACTATATACACCCAATCCCGTGTTAACTATAGGGCATCATCAAATATACAGTACAGTACGGTATAGTATATTCCATAAGTACATAATTATAATACACTGTACTTGAAATGCCTTTGTAGCTCCCATATGTGTACCCTCTTAATACAACAACAACAACAACAACAACATCAATAACAAATGGAAATGGAGAACTTATATTATACGTATTTATTATTAACTACCACAAACCAGTCCTATATCGTTACTATTATATGACCAAATTTATTATATACGCCTTCTGTACATACCTGTGAAAAATAGTAACCAGTGTAAATGTTATGTATTTAACCACATTTATTATTATATACTGTATGGTATGGGCGAGGCATCATAGTTTTTTTTTATATATATATACAGTTGCCAAAAAAGGTATTGCGACAAATCTTGATAGAACTTTAACCCTAGTAATATCCACAACTATTTGTAAGGACTATAAGTATATATAACAGAAGGAAATATACATATATTTCTGTAATACATACTTATAATCCCTAAAAACAACTATGGACATTAATATATTTAATGTTGTATCAATAGTTGTCGCAATACCTTTTTTTGGCAACTGTACATACCAACGTTTCTCCTTCCTCGACGACGCGATGTTTATAGTCAAGTGCGTAACCAGTCAGTCAGTCAGTCAGTCAGCCAGAACCTGTACCGTTAACCAAGATCCCTCATAATATATATATATAGAAGGACCTTGTCGTATATACCATTGCTGTGTTACACTCGCCACCAAAGGCCCTATATTGTAGCAGCTCCTCGTGTCTGTATGGGGTCTTATGAAGCTGAGAGGGTCGTGTGTATGATGGGTCATTATTATACTCCACTTCTCCCACGACAGATGATGGTCCTCCTCTCACAAGTGTCTGTGGAATCACCTAAAGGGACCCCGTGATGTAGTCAGAAAATTGGAGATCAATGAGTCCTTCAAATATTGTCACGAAACACCAACTATAAATGGAAGGAGCTTGTTCCGTGGCATGGTCAGGTGGAATCAGAAGCCTCCAATTTTCATACACGATCACACTGACTCACACTACCTTAGCACAAATGATCCCTGGTGTCGGGTGTACTGTACGGCTGCGGACTTTTATGATGAGACAGACACACACGTAGACAAAAGTTCCCTCATTTAGCAAAGGGTTGGATGAGACGGTCGTTGTGTGTATAGGTGTTGGTGAGTCCTTTCCTATTTGATACTTCATGAGGGGGACATTTCAGGTGTATGTATGTGTGTGTGTCTGTTCCATGTGTCCGCAACTGTACATGTATAAGTCAATCGATGTGTACAGAAAAAAACATACTCACGAGTCCTGTATGTTGTTGTAAGTTGGTGTTTTATGTTAACTTATATAGGGTTATATACTTATATGTGCACAAAGCCTTGGTGTCTCCAGGCAAAACGTCTAGTAATACTGTATGACGTACGGTGCTCAAATGTTCGTCCCTTCAGCCATACACAACAGAACTGAAACAACTGCATGGGGTTCGAACGATTAAACAAACAACAGGGGATAGATGGCGAGGTGTGTGTGTTTGTTTTCGTCGTTCGAACCCAAGATACAGAATTCAGTCCTATTGTGTCCGGATGAGGGAACGCATTTTTGTGAACCCTGCAGCAGTACTCTTCCCTACACTGTCCTTAGCAAATAAAAAAAAACTCTTGAGAACAGAAGATGATAGAAGGAAATAATATGTACTTCCTTTTTCATGATGGATACAAATATATAATTCCAAGTTGTGTAGCAGCAGTATTTCAACTTATTCAGAAAAAAGTATGATAGATAATAATTGGGACATAATAATAATAATAAATAAAAACAGCATCATATAATTATTATAGTGCACCAGACCGTATTGGTAAGTCTGTTGTTATTGTACCATTTTATTATTAAGCTTCTGTTGGTACTCCTGAACTGGTACTGAAATAATGTATACACCTTTAATTAAAAATGTCTCATGATTCGTGCCTAAGAAAGTGTACGTCTCCAATTCAACTCAACTTGACTTTACATGGTTTGAGATGATGATGATAATTGCTACATGTTGTTTACCTTCGACATGTCAATAAATGATACGAGGATTTTTGAGTTCCGTATACAACGACGCTGTTCTTTAATATAAATGATCCTAAGGGAGAATAATTTCATAGCATGTGTAATAATGTACTCTATTGATAAGAAAATTAATAAATGTGCCTTAAACATTTCTCTGCCTTATGTAAAATCTTCCTATTGATTGATGCCTTTTATATTTCTTAAGGGTTCACCACATACCCCTTCCTACATCACTCCCACAGTAGAGGGGTATTGCCTGGAGTGAGGTGGGCAATACTTTAAGGGTTTGGGCGCCCCTTCTGACCCAGCCAATCCCTTAAAGTTCTTCAACGGTCCCTCTTTTCTTTCTATTTCCTTCCTGATTGATTGATATTAGGCGACGCAACAACAATCAATCAATCAATATCACTTCTTCCACTACCTTCATTCCACACCCCTTCTTTTTCACCATCTTCCACCCCCATCATTCTCTACTCCACCTTCACCCCATCTCTCCTCCTGCACCACCTCACCCCTCTCCTTCTTCACCCTCCCCCCCCCCTCTCCTTCTTCACCCCTCCCCCCCATCCCCCATCACCAGCACAACGGATGAGACCCAATGACAAAACTTGGGGGAGGGGATGGAGGAAGTTGGATGAAGGAGAAAGGAAGTTAGGAGGAGCTGTAATTAATTGTCCTCCTAACTCTTGGATACCCCTTTCCCTTCCCTTCCCTTCCCTTCCCTGTCCCCCACCTCAAACTCACTACAATATTATACAACCCTCCCACTCGCCCCCTACCTCAACCCTCACCCACAACAGCATCACACCTCTCCCACTCACCTCTCCACTCACCTTTTCCCTCCTAACCTCAAACCCACAAAAACACCACCTCCCATTCACCTCCCCACCCACATTTTCCCTCCTAACCTCAAACCAACAGCATCACACCTCTCCCACTCACCTCTCCACTCACCTTTTCCCTCTCCCTCCTAACCTCAAACCCACAATACCACACCACCTCCCACTCACCTCCCCACCCACGTTTTCCCTCTCCACCTCAAACCCACAACAACAATACACCCCTCCCACTCGTCCCTCTCGCCTTCCCTACCAAAGTGAAACCACACACTGCAGACCTCGACCACCACTAGTCAATGATATCGATTCAGTTGGACTCGTGTGTGTGTGTGTGGGCCGGCTGGTTACATGAATACCCCAACATGTATAGGTAGGAAGGGAGGGGGTCGACGAAACAGGATTGATTGATATTAGGCGACGCAACAGTGAAGTCATATAGCGCCAGGAAAAGGTGATATATAGAGAGGTGAGACAGCGAATAGGAAGGAAAAGAAAAGAAAAGATAAGTTGAAAACGAAGTTAGAGGTGTAGTTGGAGTGTTAAGTAGTGATGGTGATAGGGTGTGATATTTATATGTATGGTGAGTAATATAAACTGCTCATTCTTATTTGGATATTATAGGGAAATGGAAATGGAACACTTACAGGACAACAGAGGCAGCATATAAAACGTAACGTAGAAACGAGTAGAAACGAGTACAGGAATTAATAATTATGCTGGTGAGTTAGTATTTAATAATTATAAACCTGTATCAGAGCAAAGGCAACACACATTTCTAAAGGTAATTACGTCCTCGACTGTGGCAAACATATCGGTATTCAATAAAAAGAGACCCTAAATATGTAGGTCAGGATACCGTCGTTTTCTACAGTGGCCTGATGGTTGAGTTTATGTTTTAGTTTACGATAGTTATGGCTGACGAGAAAAAGGTAGATGGCCACAAAACATATTATATCGTCACCTTTATAAACAAAATATATCTTTATAAACAAAATATATCGTCATCTAAATTTATAAACAAAATATATCGTCATCTTTATAAACAAAATATATCGTCATCTTTATAAATAAAATATACCGTCACTCTTATAAACAAAGAAAATAATTGACCTGAGTAATTTTTTGTCGATTTCTGTTTCCTGGCATACTTTGGAGGAATCAAGGTACTCCCAATGTACCAAAAGTATACTCTCCCCTTAAAATATATATACGGTATGTTAGGGTATATGGGTGGTTTAATTATTTTGTTATATATTGGATTCTCTCATTGCCAACTCGTCCATCCAACTCTGCCAAACATTCATGGCATAAAGTTCATTTGACCCCAAACCCAATGAGAGGTGTGTGTGTGTACCGAGACCCCCCCCCCCACCCCCAAACCCTCCCTCTTACCCCCCTTACCTCACTCCCTCCATCCCTATAGGCTAGTTAGTCGTATGGACCATCAATATTTTAAGTATGGGGATACTTTGGGTATGTACAGTTGCCAAAAAAGATATTGCGACAAATCTTGATAGAACTTTAACCCTAGTAATATCCACAACTATTTGTAGGGACTATAAACATGTATAACAGAAGGAAGTATACACATCCTTCTGTAATACATACTTAAAATCCCTACAAACCACTATGGACATTAATATATTTAATGTTGTATCAATAGTTGTCGCAATACCTTTTTTGGCAACTGTACGTTAGAGCGCTTTGATTCCTCCAGAGTCTGCCAGGAAACATGACCAGGTTAACAAATATAATGGTGTCGTGTTGCTTGTTCCATTATTATTGGTGGGTGTTGTATAGTGGCACATTTTTAAAGGAATGAACGACCTTCAATTTGCTTGCGATTATCAGAAACCTAATAATTAAAGTGGTAAATAAATATATATGTATATGTATAAATACGCTTCAGTAACCTCTATGGCCTCACATGACCAAAATAACATCATCCATTTTAAAACGCTTCGCTAATTGGTGAGGGAGGCGAGTGTATTATTAATTCAACTCTCATCAACCCACAATATTTGCACTTTAATAATTAAGAGGATAATATTTGTTACACAGGAGCGTCTTGGTTGCTCCAAACTAGGCCAGGAAACAACAAGACAAACAAAAATAATGGTGATCACTTGTTTCTTGGAATAGATTGGAGGAATCATGCAGATGCTCCAGATTTACCAACACTGCACCTTCCTCTTAATTAACGGGAGACTCACATTCCAACATGAAAAAAATATGTATAAATGTGTTTTGGGCTGACTGTATGAGTAACGTATATGATAAGTTAGCTTTGCCATGCGTACGACAAAATACGCATTGACTAGATTTGCCAGATGTTGCTATTTATTTATCTATTATAGCGAAAAATTGCAATATTTCTGCAATTTTTCTATGATTATTAGTTGTCATGGGATGAAATACGGTACAATCAGTTGGGCAAAGCAGGCAACACTCTATTCCCTCCCTGCCCCCTGCCTCTAGTCCCTCTATGTCTATAAGGACTAAGGAGTAGGAGGGGCCTGGAGGGCTTCCTATTCTTTAGTTACCCCCACGAGATTATTAGTGGTTGTTGTTTATATTACTTTTCTCTTCATTTACTCGGTATTTACGGTGTGTTAGCGGTCAAAATGCCGAGGATCAAGGGCAGCACGAAGCGTAGAAGCCTATCAATGTCAGTAAAAACGAAGGAATATCACAGGAAGAAGGAAAAGGACCATGAAAAGAAGATAGTGTGGAAGCAAGATGTATAGCTCCCCCACGCAGCACGCCATAAGTCACCATTACCCTCCACCTCCTCCCCCCCCGTAGGGGGGTATTGCCTATATTAATTAATGTGGGCAATACTTACAGGGTTTTGGCGCCCCTTCGGCCCCAGCCATTAGCTTTCAGTACTTCAACTGTCCCTCTTTTCTTTTCATTTCCTTACTGCTTGCTGTCACACCTCTCTATCACCTTTTTCTGGCGCTATAGGACCTCGATGTTGCGGTGCCTAATATCCATCAATCAAATCAAATCCACCTCCTCCCTTTGGTCCTCTCAGCCCTACTGCTCTACGTAAGAAATTACTGTAGGCCTAGTTAAGATTGGTGTATAAAAATATCAAACTGTGATGGGGTGATAGGGGAGGAGTGAAGAAGGGAGATGGGAGACAAGTAGGAGTGAGGAAGGGAGAGATGAGACAAGTAGGAGTGAGGAAGGGAGAGATGAGACAAGTAGGAATGGCGAAAGGAGAGGTGAGACAAGGAGGATTCGAACCACAGCCTTGCATGGTGATTGTGAATACTGTTTTATATGTCTTTGGTTCGTTGTGTGTCAGTCGGATACTTTTCATATTTTGCAAAATGTTTAAGACATTTGGTAGAAAATATGTAGAGCATTAAATTGGTAGCTTATGTTATGTGTATAAGTTTCATGAATATTGAACCAGTCGTTATATTGAGGGAGTGTGTTTCGTGGCTTAGTTTTATAAAGTTCGTAGCCTCCGTTTCACCGAATGTAATGAGTTTTTATTGATAATGTTTTTTTTTTTTGCTTCTGCATGCTTCCCTTTATGACCAATCCTGAGGGAGTTTCGTGTTTCGTGGCCTAGTTTTATAGAGTTGTGTTTCCTTAATTAATTTCCACCACCGTGTTTTTATTGACAATGTTTTGCTACAGCTTCCCCCTATATAACTCATGATAAAGGCTATTGACCTCACGAAGCACTAGTAAAGCCTTGTTAATGGAGCTCTCTTATACAGTAATGGGCCTTGTTTTCAGTTGCGTTGGCTCGTGTGTTTGTTTTTGTTTGTTTGTTGACTCGCAGGTTGAATAATATAATGTTTGTTGTTTTTGGAGGTAAATGACCTGCTTGCTCACCTTTTGCAACAGTCATATGATATTTTGCGTCAGATCGTGTTGCGTCAAAATACTGCGTCGGATTCAGATAGTCGTCGCCACCGCCGCCGCCGCCACCGCCGCCGTCGCCGCCCCGCCGCCGCCGCTACCGCCACCGCCGCCGCCGTCGTTTTTTTTTTTTTTTTTTTTTTTTAATATATATTTATTTTTGAATATATATATTTTTTTTGTTAATTAATTTTTGTTTGTAATAACTTTTATTATTATTATTATTATTATTTTATTTATTAATTTTTTTTCGTCGTCGCCGCCGCCGCCGCCGCCGCCCCGCCGCCGCCGCTACCGCCACCGCCGCCCCGCCACCACCGAAGTATTTTCTTACGACTTTGTTTACAAACTTTCTTTTGTTTCTGCCCAATCCGTATCTGGACGACGAGAACACAGATTCTATGTATTTGGTCAGTTCTCGTCACTGAAACCAAGCGCTCCCAAGACGGTCTTGGTACCCCAATCCTTCGCTTGGACGACCAGATGACGTCTTTAGTGTGACGAAGTAGCCAACTCAGACTAGTGGACTTGACTTGTGAGTGTAGTATACAGTAGTGTTGGTAAATCTAGAGCAACTGGTTCTTTCATACTATACCAAGCAACAGGCCACCAGTGTTTTTGTTCACCTCGTCCTGTTTCCTGGCATACTCTGGAGGAATCAAGGCTCTCCAAATGTCCTAAAAGAAAACTTACTAGGCTATCCCCTTATCGACCCGCCTCACCTCGAGTGCTCTCCTCCTCCTCACTTCATCCAAGGTTACGCAAATCCAAGAACACTTCAACGCATTACGCAAATCCGAGAAAGCTTCACAATACATTAATTTATCCTCTTGCACATTCATCTAATACTAAATGATCTATCACTTTGAGAGGAATAATATATTTTGAGTGTTACAATAATTCATAAATTATATAATTATAATGTGTCCACGTTGTGTATTTTCGTATGTTTATTATCACAGCCTGGAAGAAATATTTAATTAACTTTAGCCTTGTACCCATGCATGCGTCTGTAAAATATCCAGCAACAACATGTTATATTAGATTAGGCAGGTCTGCTTGTGTGTGTGTGTGTGTGTGTGTGTGTTGCTTAGGGTCGAGTTACTCTACACAGTTACCGTGGAATTTAATTGGCCTTTGAATACATAACTTCCAACCTGACGTTCCCCTAAGGCAAGTTAACGATTCAGTAGTTTCTAATAGCGAGGAAATGAATGATAAAGGAATGGTAAGCAAGAGGAGGAGGAGGAGGAGGAGGAGGATGGTGGAGGGGAGTAAGTGCTTCCATCCTTTCCTTCCCTTCCTCTCTAGTCTTGATAAAACTAGCCTTATTTCAGCTATATAAGGTGATACATTTGGTACTGTACATTGGTAAGATTCCTCCTTTAAAGTATTACAAGAAACGGGACCAGTTGAACAAAAATAATGGTATAATAATGGTATAAAATAATGAAATAATTTGTTTGGAGGAATCAATTGCTCCAGATTTGCCAACAACACTGTAATACCTTTATTAATTGTTTTATTTTTCTCCCTTGAAGCCGCTTGGTATCAATGGCTTAACTGTTTCCTCGTAACATTGCCCAACCATCAGTAAGCTTAGTTAGAGCGGCTGGGTAGATAACTGAGTTCACGGTAAAATATTGTAACAGAGCCTCGCAACTTTTTACCAATTAAACGTTTGGTGCTTTTGCAATGATTCTGAACTATTTTAAGATTTATATGTTTTTTCTGTGCGAATTTACCAGTGTTTTATACCTTCCCACGCCATTTCTTTATACTATACCGTAATACTCAGACTCTGGGATTCAAATCAGTAATGTTGTTATTCTTGTAACTGGTAACTAAGGCCATGTAACACCTCCCTAGCGACGGGAGTTAGGAAGAGTTGAGTAATGGGTCTGTAACATTTAAGAGAACAATTTTTTGGTAAATTTGAGGGCTACTGATTCATCCTAACTCTCCCAAGAAACAAAATCAATTACCTCATTATTACAAATAGGGGATATGATCTATTTCGTGGCGTAGTTTGGAGGATTATGTAAGTCTTCAGCTGGTACCGTCAAAAGTTTCTACCCATAACGACCCTCGGCAAAGCTCCTCCCCCTGCCACACGCTCCGCCCCTCTTCCTTTCTCTTACGTCCTACAGTGTCTGAATTTTCGTTTCTCCTCCGTGGCTATTTTAGACATTTCAGAGGTAACTTGCCATCGTTCATCCCCTGTGAGTGAGGCGAGGGTGGCATGGATCTCATTAAATAAAGTCTGGTTAGTAGCTCTTTATCGAGGCTCAAGTTCTACACACACACACATACATGACCTTTACCACACAATCAACTGCATCACAAACTTCTGTCCGGTACTGTAACACAATATCCGACGTGCCTTTACATAATGAATTTGTTATCAAGAAGATTATATATTCTGGCCACACACCAGAACATTGATTCCAATCCTGAGGTTACAGTGTTTGTTTGTTCATCGTGTTTCTATGTACAGGGACATTAATCTGTTGTTGCCGAACTGAAGGACCAATAATTTTTACAATATCTTATTCTCGATCTCCAACGCTTGTGTGATAATTTTCTAAGTCCCAATCCTTCTGATTCCTTTATTAGTTTTAGCCTACAGTGTATGTTGTGCATCTGTAACTCTTTATATTATCAGAAAGAGCTTGGGAGATGCAAAGCGGAAGGATGTAAATGCCAACAAAGGATTCAAGCAAGGGAAGGAAATAAGCATAACCGAAGCATCTGGAGACGACTGTTACAATAACCTGTTGATATTGGCAAAAGTAATTTCTCTCTGACTCCGCCACCAGCAGACGACGTCGTTGACACTGCCAGTGCCATGTGGTTGGGCAATATTGTATTATGCCTCCAATTCCAGCTTTATCCCGCATCTACGGCTGACAATTCAATATAAATATATCTTTCTTGACTATCATACACTTGAGGTAAAATATAACGCATTAAATTATTATAATGATTGTTTCAACGGTGCAAAAGTGGTTAAATGTTTTATTAGACATTAGGCTATTCTTTATAACTAACACTATAGCCTAACCACATTTAGTAGAGAATAATAACATGCGTTACTTATTTACATTATTCACCTTGATTAGTGTATCATGCGTGATGATAATTAGCAACGATAATATTGCAAGAGTGCTTATATACCACGGAGTATGAATAATTTTGTGCATCATTTGAGCGTGAGAGAATTAATTGAATGGGAAGAGGTGAACGTTCTCCCATCGAGTTAAAAATATGCTGGGTGTGGAGAGCAATGTTTTATATGCATGAACGGAGTGTATTGGAGATGTGGGAATGGAACAGAGG
>JAWZYT010007215.1:0-5000 GCA_034508575.1 Petrolisthes manimaculis | reverse complement strand
TTTGTGAATCTTTTGTCTTTTCATTTCTACCCTCCCCCCCTCTTCCTTCTCTGTTTATCCAGTTTTTCTTCTTCCTCCTCTGTCTATCTATTTCTTCCCCCTCCCTCTTCCTCTTCCTCCTCCTCTGTCTATATATTTCTTCCCCCTCTTCCTCCTCCACTGTCTATAAATTTCTTCCCCCTCTTCCTCCTCCTCTGTCTATACTGTACTGTATATTTCTTCCCCTTCCTCCTCCTCTGTCTATACTGTACTGTATATTTCTTCCCCCTCTTCCTCCTCCTCTGTCTATACTGTACTGTATATTTCTTCACCTTCCTCCTCCTCCTCTGTCAATACTGTACTGTATATTTCTTCACCTTCCTCCTTCTCTGTCTATCTATTTATCCCCCCTCTTCTTCCTCCTCCTTTGGCTATTCATTTTATCCTCCTCTTTCTCACTTAGTCACTTCACCGTCCTCGCATTTTCTCTGTTCTCATTCCCACTAATGAAATGGATTTAGTGTTTTTCTTTCAGTAGGACCTGCAGCCTATGTAAATCCACCTAACTTTGCTCTCTGTCCCAGTTAACTCAGCTCACCCATGCAGACTCCTTACTTAGGAACAGAACATCTTTTTTACCTCATTGCATACTCCAACTTCTCCTTCAACTCCTCCTCCTCCTATTTCTGTGCCTCTTTCCTCCTCTCCCTCCTCCCTTTTCTGTGCTTCTTTCCTCCTCTCCCCCTATTTCTGTACCTCTTTATTCCTCCCCCTCCTCCCTTTTCTATGCCTCTTTCCTCCTCTCCCCCCCATTTCTGTGCTTCTTTCCTCCTCCCCCTCCTCCCTTTTCTGTGCTTCTTTCCTCCTCCTCCTCCTCCCATCTCTGTCCCTCTTTCCTCCACCCCTCCCTTCCTTCTCTATATGCTTCTTTCCTCCCTCCCACTCCCTCTCATCTCTGTACTTCTCTTCTCCTTCCTTCCCTTCCTTCTCTACAGTATATCTCATTCTTAAAAAAGAGTATATATGTGTTTTCCCATTAAATATCGATACAGATAATAATGTATTACAGAAGTCTATTGGTAAGTATGGATATAACATAAATCTGACTTGTATATATATTACATAAAGTCACCATCTTAAACACTCTTAGACTTTACAGAGCCAAATACTTAAAAATAGATAAATAAATAACATGCAAAATATTCTGCATCAAATAAATACCTAACATTATTGAATCATATATTAATATTAAGTGTTTTCATCTTATATAGACGATAATTTTAGTAACACGAGGTAGTTAAATTGACTTCCGGAAAATTAATAATTATGTAATCTATGTTTTCCTAAATTTGTATACCGGGAATATGAAGATTTTACAATATATCTTTAAGCATCATATTTTTTCCTTCCTTTCCTTCCTTCCTTCCCTTTCTTCCTTCCCTTCCTTCCTTCCTTCCTTCCTTCCCTTCCTTCCTTTCCTTCCCTTCCTTTCTTCCCCTGGAGTAAAAGGGTCACAGAGTTTAATGTATCTTCAAGGGGAGTGAGGAGTTACTGGAGGGGGGAGGGGAAGAGGGGTGTGTGTAAGGCCATGGAGGAAGGATGGGAGAACCGAGAATTTAATATGTATATTTTTTTTATTATGCCAAGGAATATATAAACAGATTATTTAAGTGTATATATTCCAGTTTGTATTCACTACCTAAAGCATGAATTATTGTTCTTAATATATAAATAGATCAATATATATATATACAGTACACATATATGAATAAACAAACAAACAAATCTATCATTATTCTCTGTTATGACATATTTTCGATCTAATTTCAGACATACATGTGTACAGAAGCTAATCACGTTAATGGACATCCTGGGGACAACTTACCCTTCCAACTGGACGTTACCACTCGAAGAAGGTGAGTTGAGGTGTACAGTTGACTCCCAAAAAAATTCGAGACACTACCTGCTTTAAAATTCAGAGTCTTAACTGTATTTTGGAGGGCCTCTGATTCCTCCAAACTATGCCAAGAAACAGACGACCTCAGTGTTTCTCTAATGGGGGATCTGTTTCTTGGCATAGATTGGAGGAATGTCGTTCAATTGTTTATGATTTTGTCCATGTGTTATTCTGATTAGCCTATGGAAGGAGGGACGATAATAAAGAAGATGATGAAGAATAGAAAGAAGTAGAGGAGGAGGAGGAGGAGGAGGAGGAGGAAATGGAAAACATAAAAGAATAGCAGGTGAATGAGAAGGAGGAGGAGGAGGAATAGGAGGAGGAGGAATAGGAGAAGGAAGTGGGAAACATAAAAAAATAGGAGGTGGAGGAGGAGTGTGAGAAGGAGAGGACAGTGAAAGAGACATTACCCGAGTGTCTGTAGGAAGGCTACTGAGAACACGGACCAATATCCTCATGTGAAGGAGGTGCAGGGAAGGAAAGGAGGGAAGCAGGTGTGGAGGGAAGGAAAGAGGGGGGAGATGTGACAGGAAGGAAGGAGGGAAAGAGGGGGGGGAAGGTGTGACAGGAAGGAAGGGGAGAAAGAGGGAGGAGATGTGACAGGAAGGAAGGGGAGAAAGAGGGAGGAGATGTGACAGGAAGGAAGGAGAGAAAGAGGTGGGAGATGTGATAGGAAGGAAGGAAAGTGGGAGAAGTTGTGAAAGGAAGAAAATTGGAGAAAGGGACGAGAGGGATATGGGTGGTGTGGAAGGAAGGAAGGAAAGAAAAGAGTGAGAATGTGTAAAGGAAAGGAAGGAAAGGAAAGGTGATATGGGTTGTGTGGAAGGAAGGAAAGAAGGAACGAGGGAGAAGTTGTGTAGGGAAGAAAATAGGGGAAAGGGAAGAGGTAGGGGAAGATATGTCTAGTAAAAAATTTAACCTTCCTTCTGACATGACTTACATAATTATGTTCGTCACAATTATTTACCCTCCTCCGTTCACGATCGACTCAAAAAGTGCGTCATGTAAACCCATCCGTGCACGAGTAGCCTGATACACACACACACACACACACACACACACACACACATACATTCAAACACGACCCCTTATCAATCATAGAATAGAACACGTCGCCTCTATATACACATTAAAAAAAAACATCTCATTAAAGTAAGGGGACCCATTTCATTCGTGTGTCTGTCTGTCTGTTTCATGTGTCCGTAACTGCGCGTCATTATCAACGCTCTGCTGGTGCACGGGTGACGAGGGTGAACGTGTGTGTGTGTGTGTGTGTGTGTGTGTCGTAGTGTGTAATTTTCGTGTCCAAACTAATTTCAATATTTCCAACATCAAACGCCCGAAGCATCACACCGATTGACGCCTTTTAACACCATATAGATTGTTATTATTTATCACAGTGTCGGGTGATTATGTTTATTGATGAGAGAGAGAGAGAGAGAGAGAGAGAGAGAGAGAGAGAGAGAGAGAGAGAGAGAGAGAGAGAGAGAGAGAGAGATGCAGACAGAGAAACAGAAAGACAGACAGACGGAATGGAAAAGAGAGAGAGAGAGAGAGAGGAGAGAGAGAGAGAGAGAGAGAGAGAGAGAGAGAGAGAGAGAGAGAGAGAGAGAGTATTATCATGGACGGATGGGTCAGGAAATTAAAGATATAGAAGAAAGAAAGAGGTGATAACGAAGAGAGACTGAAGCAGGGATGATGAAGAGGGTGAGAGGAAAAATAAAATATGCTAATGATTGCTTAAACATTAATAATAACTGGCTGACACACACACACACACACACACACACACACACACACACACACACACACACACACACACACACACACACACACACACACACACACACACACCACACACACACACACACACACACACACACTAGGATAGAAGGAAGGAAGGAAGGAAGGAAAGAATAAGAGGGGAGAAGCAATTACAGAAGGAAGGAAGGAAGGAAGGAAGGAAGGAAGGAAGGTTGAACTAGGGTGAGGGAAGTTCAGATAAAGGAAGGAAGAGAAAGAATGGAGGAGAGACAAGCAAGGAAGGGAAACAGAGCGAGGAATAAGAGGAAGGAAAAGAGAGGATAAAAGGAAGTATATATATTTAGGATTTGAGAAAGAGAGATAATATGTTAATGGAATACGTGTGTGTGTGTGTGTGTGTGTGTGTGTGTGTGTGTGTGTACTGTAGATTGATAGATTAGGTAGGATAATATAGAATGGGTAATTTGTGTGTGTGTGTACTGTATATAGATAGATTAGGTAGGATAATAGAATGGTAACGTGTGTGTGTGTGTATGTGTGTGTGTTGTAGGGAATACAGGCCTCGTCACTGTAAGGTAGGCTAATAGTAGGAAGTTTGGAGTCTGGACATTCTCTCTTCGTTCCTCGTCTCTCTTTGTTTACATTGGGTCACGTTCTGGGTGAGACGGTCGCTCCGCCACACAGGATTAAGTCGGATACGTCACTGGCTTGTTTTTGTGTGAGATATTTGGGACAGAGAGAGAGAGAGAGAGAGAGAGAGAGAGAGAGAGAGAGAGAGAGAGAGACGGGGGGGGGGCCGCTTCGCTTTGGTGTAACAATGCCCCCAAAAGACAAAAATCAAAAGAAAACAAATATAAATAGATTAATAAATAGATATATAAATAAATTAATTAATACCTCATCATATTGCATTCGAATTTATCCTGTCTATTTAGAATAAAAAAACACATAATATACTTTTAAAAAGATGTTAGTTTATTAAAATGTCACGGGGATTCCATTCATAAACAAACAACTCGGGAATAAAATAAAAATAAAAATAAAAATAATGATATAAACTTAAAATAAATTCGTGAAGAGGGAAGGAAATAAGATGAAACAAGAAGCCAAGAAGGAGATGCATGGAAGGAAGAGAATAAAAAGTGGAAGACGAAAGAGGGGAGAAGAGAGATTTGAGAAGGTGTTACGAAGAATGCACAGAAAAGAATGCTGGTAAAAGAGGAGGGAGAAGCAAGAGGCGATGATGAAAGGGGAGGAAAGGAAAGGAAAGGAAAGAGAGAGAGAGAGAGAGAGAGGATGG
>JAWZYT010007214.1:0-25407 GCA_034508575.1 Petrolisthes manimaculis | reverse complement strand
CATCTCTCCTTCCTTCACCACCATCATCACCATCATCATCACACACAGAGAAGTTGGTATGCTAATCTAAGGTGTGGTAATGGTGCGTGAGAGAGCGTGAGATATAGTGTCTGCATGTGTGTGTGTGTATGTGTGTGTGTGTGTGTGTGTCAACTTCTCTCTCTCTCTCTCTCTCTCTCTCTCTCTCTCTCTCTCTCTCTCTCTCTCTCTCTCTCTCATATAAGGCAGGATAAATAAATGTTTGGAAAAATATATGAAAGAGAGAGAGAGAGAGAGAGAGAGAGAGAGAGACTATATTATTTTA
This sequence comes from Petrolisthes manimaculis, assembly GCA_034508575.1. Classification (NCBI taxonomy): domain Eukaryota; kingdom Metazoa; phylum Arthropoda; class Malacostraca; order Decapoda; family Porcellanidae; genus Petrolisthes; species Petrolisthes manimaculis. The sequence goes on along the minus strand of JAWZYT010007214.1, from coordinate 25,103 downwards.
CAGTATATATATTATCAACTGATTATCTATTCCTTCCTCTCCTCTCTCTTTCTCTTTCTTACTCTTTTTTTATTTCATCTCTCCTCATTCATTTATTTTCTCCTCCTCTTTCAATTATTCCCTCCTTCTTATTTTTATACTCTTCCTTCTCTTATTCTTTCCTCTTCCTCCTCTTCTCTTCTTCCTTTTACTACCCCCTCCCTTCCCCCCTTTAAATCAGTGATGAGAGGGTGTTGTATTTTTAGGGAGGGGGTCAAAGTTTCTCTCTCTCTCTAACTAACTAACTCTAACTCTCTCTCTCTCTCTCTCTCTCTCTCTCTCTCCAATTACTACCCAACCGTTTCCTCATCTCTCTCTCTCTCATGTATATATATTCTCTCTCTCTCTCTCTCTCTCTCTCTCTCTCTCTCTCTCTCTCTCTCTCTCACACACACACACACACACACACACACACACACACACACACACACATTTCACCCTCTCACCACCACGACCAATTTTCAGAACTCTCCCTGGAACTCTACTAAAAAGATTCAATAGTTTTTCCCTTCTTCTTCAACAGCTCTTCATCTCCCTCCCTTTCTCCTCTCAAAGATTATTATGGAGGGGGAGGGGAGAGATTGAGAGAGTGAGGAGAAGGAAGATGGAAGGGGAGGGGAAGGAGGAGGGGGAAGAAGAGGTGGGGAAGAGAGATGAGAGAAAAGCCAGCTAGGGTCATACATTCACACATACTCACTCTCCCCCTCTTTCTCTCTCTCTCTCTCTCACACACACACACACACACTCACCTTCCTATCTATTTCTCCCCAACGCTCTCCTCCTCCAAACTACACACACACACACACACACACCTCCCTTCAAACCAGGCAGGTAGGTAGTCCTCAAACTGAAGCTAACCCTCCACTGTCACTCACTAATTACAAACCAGATATAAACAGTGGAACACCTTCGATAAATCAATAGCAGTTTTTCTTCTTTATTAATACCAGTGTGTGTGTGTGTGTGTGTGTGTGTGTGTGCGTGTGTGTGTGTGTGTGTGTGTGTGTGTGTGTGTGTGTGTGTGTGTGTTCATTGACAGAGAGAGAGACAGTGAGAGGGGTGTGGGGATGGAAGAGAGATGGAGATAGATGGTTGAGATGAATATATAAGATGAGGGAAAGGATGGGTATTATTATCTTGAGAGAGAGAGAGAGAGAGAGAGAGAGAGAGAGAGAGAGAGAGAGAGAGAGAGAGAGAGAGAGAGGAGAGAAGAGAAGAGAAAGCATATGGGTGTTAGCAGACTGGAGTTAAATTTTTGACATGCAGCCAAAGTTGTTGAAGTGATATGGAGCGAAGGGAGGTTGGATTGCGTATGGTGTTAGTGGTGGTGGTGGTGTGTGTGTGTGTGTGTGTGTGTGTTGGTGGTGGTGATGGTGTGTATGTATGTGGTGGTGGTGTTGGTGGTGGGGAGTGTATGTGGTTGTGTTGTGTTGTGTTGGTGGTGTGTGTGTGTGTGTGTGTGGTGGTGTGTGTGATGGTGTTGGTGTTGGTGGTGGTGTGTGTGTGTGGTTGTGTTGTGTTGTTGTTGTGGTGGGTGTGGTAGTGGGTGTGTTTGTGTTGTGTTGTGGTAGTGGGTGTGTTTGTGTTGTGTTGTGGTAGTGGGTGTGGTTGTGTTGTGGTAGTGGTGGTGGTAGTGGTGATGATTGTGGTGGTATGGTTGTGAATAGGGTGGTTATATGAAAGTTGTTGTTGTTGTTGTTATGGTGGATGTAATGTAATAAAGCTATAAACACCTATTTCCTAAAGTAAGACCCAGGATGGTACTGAATATAAACATACTGGAGTGTTTAGTTGTGGTCTGTAGGGAGTATATGTATGTGTGTGTTTTCGAGTGCCAGGTGATGTAAAGTGTAAGACGTCACACTAATATTAACTCCCAAAACACTGAAAATCCTACAGTGACTATTTTTCTTTCTAAACAGGGCCTTGAGGAGAGAGAGAGAGAGAGAGAGAGAGAGAGAGAGAGAGAGAGAGAGAGAAAGAGAGAGAGGTGGGACAACAAGCACCAAAAAGATAATAATAGAAAAACGAAAGGAGGCACAGTTTAAAAATTGAAAGAGATGCATGCGCCTGGGATCCAAAGGGGCGCCCAAACCCATACTTATTTACCTCCCACAACACCACCAGAGGCAATCCTGTGCGGAACATGTATCAAAATATAAGTTGTTCACGTCTACTGAGAAAAATAATTCAGAAAGAGGGAAGAGGTTGAAAGTTTAGCTTGGCAATGCACACGGGTATAAGTATATGGTAAGAGATGTGTGTGTGTGTGTGTGTGTGTGTGTGTGTGTGTGTGTGTGTGTGTGTGAGGAAGGACTTGCCCATTACCCGAGGACGGACGTAACGCCTTCCTTCGTCCTCCTTCACACCAACACCCCTCCATTCACCCCCACCAGTGATACTCTCAACCTCCCCCTCCACCACATACACCCCCACTCCTCCACCCCCACTCACCCACTCCTCCACCCCCACTCACCCCCCCACTCCTCCACCCATACCCCCAATCCCCACCACCACCACCACCATCCCCAATCTCCCTTATTCCCCACTGCCACTCTCTCCAACACCCCCCCCCCCTATCCCCCTACTATCATCACCCCCCCTACTATCCTAACCATCCCCTTCTCACCTCCTACCGTCACACCCCCCCATCCCTCACCCCCCTTCAGCTTGATAGTGGAGAGCCCCATAAACACTGAAGACCCCCCCCCACCCTCCTGGAGACCCCCCCCCCCCCTCCTGGAGACCCCCCACGCCAAACTGCTCCAAGCTTCCGTCCTCTTCCTCCACCTCCTTCTTCTCTCTGTATGTTTCCTCCTCCTCCTCCTCCTCCACCTCCTCCTTCTTCCCACTTCCTTCTTCTCTCTGTATGTTTCCTCCTTCTCCTCCTCCACCTCCTCCTTCTTCCCACCTCCTTCTTCTCTCTGTATGTTTCCTCCTTCTCCTCCTCCTCCTCTTCTACTTTCCTTTCTGCATATGTTTAGTCTCTCGTTTTTTCTCTTCCACTTCTGCACTTCAATCTTTTCTCTGCGTGTTTTCTCTTTCTCTTCTTTCTCTACTTTATTTCTTTCTCGCTTTTTATCTTCCTCTTTTGCACCTCCTTCTTTTCTCTGTTTCCTCTTTATCTACTTTCTCTCCTCCTTCTACATCATCATCTTCTTTCTTTTCTCCCCTCCTCCTCCTCCTCCTCCTTCTCTTTCTTCCCTCCTTTTCCTCCTCCGTTTTACTCTTTGCATTTTCTCTTCCTCTCTGCTTCTACTATTATTCCTCTTTTTTCCTCGTGATTTACGTTATTTTCCTCTTATTTTCATTTTTCACTTTTCCCTCAACTCCTTATCTCTCTCTCTCTCTCTCTCTCTCTCTCTCTCTCTCTCTCTCTCTCTCTCTCTCTCTCTCTCTCTCTCTCTCTCTCTCTCTCTCCACCCACGTCTTTACATCTCTTTCCCATATCATTCAGTAACACATACACACACACACACACACACACATACTTACACATATCCACTCACACCCACTTGCACACAAACATTTCCACGCATCTCTCTCTCTCTCTCTCTCTCTCTCTCTCTGGCCTAAGCTCTTGTTTTCAGTGTGAGAGTATGAGTGTGTGTATTGGAGATGAGAGAGAGAGAGAGAGAGAGAGAGAGAGAGAGAGAGAGAGAGAGAGAGACTTACATAGATACACAGCCCAGAGAGAGAGAGAGAGAAAGAGAGAGAGAGAGAGAGAGAGAGAGAGAAGAAGTGTGTGTGTGTTTAGGGGTGAGAGATGTGTGTAAGAAAGTAATGTGTGTATGTGTGTGTGTGTGTGTATGTGTGTGTGTGTGTACGTCGTTACTCACACCCGATGACACCTTCACAATGGTACCGAGACGCATTGTTTTGTTAGCAGCACACACACACACACACACACACACACACACACACACACACATATATATATAATCAACGTGTCACATATGTATACAAGGATAACAACACACACACACACACATACACACACACACACACACACACACACACACACACACACACACACACACACACACACACACACACACACACACACACACACACACACACACACACACACACACACACACACACACACACACGGATATACATTAAAAAAAACTTATAAAATGACTTAGGAAATAAAGCATATATTTTTGTCTCTTTTACAATGTCAACAAGATGTATATAAAAATGATAGACTGAGTGAAATATAATAATAATAATAATAAAGATAAAAAAGCGAAAGAAAATACGATTGATGTTGAAAAGAGTGATAGAAATTATATACGAATGATAAAAAGTGAAAGAAGATAATAATAATGGGAGGAAAAATGACTGAGATGAAGAGAAATGAAAGAAATGACTGAAATAAGAAGGAAAGAAAAGAATGACAGTAATAGGAAGGAAGGAAAGAAATGACAGTGATAGAAAAAAAGAATGAAATGAAAACCGTTGTGGAGTGGTGTGGGGGGTGGGGTATGGTGGGGGGTATAGGGGTGGGTAGGTGGGGTGGGAGGTGGGTAGGTGTGGTGGGAGTGGTAGGTGTGGTGGGGTGGTAGGTTTGGGAGGTGGGAGGTGGGTAGGTGGGTTGGGAGTGGGTAGGTGTGGTGGGAGGTGGGTAGGTGGGGGGTATAGGGGTGGTTTAGGTGGGGTGGGAGGTGGGTAGGTGGGGTGGGGTGGTGGTGTTTACAGAAAATGAATAGGTTAGCCTAAACTAAATAAACATCAAGTAGTGTTGATAAGATGAAACGACGAACACGAGAAGAAAACGAGAGAGTGACTTTATGATATATATCAATAAATGGGGTAAAAATAAATAATCTGATATCAGGTACGTACAGTCGGCACCATAAATTCGCGTCCATCTTGCGTACGGTACTGTGATGATCAGATAGCCTAGTTTGTTACATTCTGAACCTGTTTTATTTTATTCCAACAATATATATATATATATATACGTAATTTACACCTATGAGAAAAACTATATCTGTCATCTCTGTATTAAAATTGTATTACATCATCATTGTAGCTAATACATATATATATATACAGGTGGGAATGAAGCGAACTTATGCTAGCGACTGTACACAACTCTGTCTCCAATACTGACAAGACAATAACACCAAGAAGGACAACAACCACCAGCCAGCCAGCCACTCACTCACTCAAGGACACACCACATGACACTATACACAATACATATATATACACAGTACAATAAGAAGGAAGGGGTTGTGTAAGTTAAGGTGGTAATTCTTTATTGGTACAGTCACGAGCTGATGGGATGGAAACACGAGCTCACTCATCATGGGGTCATTTCTACCTGACGAGTTATGGAGGGGGAAGTGAGGGAGAGAGGAAGAGATGGGGGCAGGTTGTGGAGGGGCTGGTGGAGTGAGAGAGAGAGGAAGAGATGGGGGGCAGGTTGTGGAGGGGCTGGTGGAGTGAGAGAGCGAGAGGAAGAGATGGGGGTCAGGTTGTGGAGAGGCTGGTGGAGTGTTGACACTTCTGACTCATATACAACTATCGCACCATACACTGAAAGTTTCATTCGACAAGTAACTCTTTAGTCCATGAGCGGCACACAAACACTTTATAAGTCCATGAGCTGAGCCCCGAACTTGAGAGAGTACCAAAAAAGTTAATAAATATTATGTGCACTTTCAGCAAGGTGGATGTCTGAAGTGTTGCCAAATTTGTATTCATGATGTATCGTAAATTTTAGCCGCATGTATTTTATTCAATACAAAAAATATCTTGAACAGTAAATGTAAAACCTGTTGGTGTTGGGGTAGTGAGCGATGCATTGCTAAACTTACTATACCTATACTCTATCCAATCCTAGCTTGCAATTGGAGCCTAGCTGTATTTTTAATGCTCGTCTCTGATTGGTCAATATCTCCAGGCAACCTCCGTTCACGCTTATCTTTCCCAAACCAAAACATTGCATTTCTCCGAGGTACACTTTTTTTTTTTTTTTGATACCTCACTTATTTCGCTTAATATCTAAAGAACAATGATTATATTTACCATATATACCATTACCATATATATATATATACCATTTACAAATTTTGGAAAAGAAGAGAAAAACTTAGAATGCAAATTGAAAACTAACTGAAAAAAAAATAAAGAAAAAGAAATAATAAGTGGAAAACCCGTTGGAAAGGTGAAAATTTCCGTGTTGCCAAGTTCTTTCAGTGTTGTAATATCTAGGGTAATTACTCCAGATTATAGGGAAGTTTGGTGTTATTGAAGGTAAAGTGTGGCCTATCTAAGGTAATTCCCATGAATTTACCTTCGCTATTTAATTCCGAGTCGTTTTAAAAGAAAATTAATACTACTAGAATAATATTAAAATGTATACTAATTAAAAGCACACATTAAAATATATATATATATATTTATATTGAGGTAAATTGTGTGTTCCATCTAAGGTTTTTTTTTTCAATCCATCTTTGTTTAAGGTATTTTTTAAAGAATTCGTGTGTTGTGATGGCGTGTCTGTGGTTGAATATTCCCCAATCTCTCCAATCCTCTAATCTTCCTCCAATGTCTCAAGATACAAGGTAGGATTAGGATGAGGGTGGATTGGATCAGGGATTGTTGTGGGTTAAGGATTAGGGATTGGAATGAGGGTGGATTGGGTCAGGGATTGTTGTGGGTTAAGGATTAGGGATTAGGATGAGGGTGGATTGGATCAGGGAGTGTTGTGGGATTGGGATTGGGGATGTAATGATTGGTGATGCTATTTCTAAACGTATATGAGATGGAAGATTAGGATTGGTGATGCTATTTCTAAATGTGTCAAGAGTGGGGCTATTAACTAGGCCTATATGAGATGGGAGATTGGGATTGGTGAAGATTTTTTGTGGTTATATTTTTTGTGGTTACATTCCATAATTGATTATTTTACTGTACTTAATTTTGTGTAGAGTATAATGATAGTTAATTATGATCATAGCAATAATAATAATAATACAAATAAATAAAAATTACAGTGTTACTCCTTTATTCCGGCACATTTACTAATTAGGTGAGTAATTAAGTGAGTAATTAAGTAAGTTAGATTGTGTAAGTAATAAAAGAGCATATATAATTAATCCATTTTTTTAGTTGAACGTGTGTCAGATCCAATAAAACATTTGTGTGTGTGTGTGTATTGAAAACAAGTCTACTGTACTGTATAGTTACTCTCAATATTATTATTATTATTATATCACCTTTCCAGTTGCTATTATTATTATTATTATTATTAAATCACCTTCCATCATCAACAGGTCTTGGTCCGAAAGTTACGACGGCCGAACACGATCACGGCCGAATATAATACGGCCTAACAGTCCCGAACTGGTCTGCCCAGGTTAGGTCCTGGTAGTTCACAGGAGTTTAGGTTAGGTTAGGTTAGGTTAGGTCATGTAAAGTTTTGCTAATTTCAAAATGCTATATTTTAATAATAAATAAAAAAGATTAAAAGATGAATAAAGAAGATAAAAACATTGTATTAATAAATGCCATTAGAATATAGAATTAACAGTTATTTTTTATTAATTATTTTCATTATCCATATATATTTTATTTTAATTAAAAATTTGGGTAAATTTTCTGAGGTACACATGTGAAATTTTCAGACAAAATATATATAGTTTTTACCAAGATTTTTTTCAAGTTATGAGTTCATTTTTAACATCCATTATATTGTGTAAATATAATGTTTTTTCCATACTTAAATAACCTAACCTATCCTATCCTAATCTAATCTAACCCAACCCAACCCAACCCAATCTAACCTAACCCAACCCAACCCAACCCAATCTAACCCAATCTAACCTAACCTAATCTAACCCAATCTAACCTAACCCAATCCATCCCAATCTAACCCAACTCATCCCGACCCAACCTAACCTAATCTAACCCAACCTAACCCAACCTAATCTAATCTAATCTTAACCATTACAGACTACCTGGACCTAACCTGAGCAGGCTATTGGAAGTTTTACTAGGTAAGTAAGACCTATATCAAACTTACAGAAATTTGACCACAACAACTTGTATTATTATTATTATTATTATTACATATACCATACCCTAACTTTGTACATTTTTTACATGTGTTAATAATGGTACAATTATTATTATTATTATTATTGTTATTATTAATATTATTATTATTATTATTATTATTATTATTATTATTATTATTATTATTGTTATTATTAATATTATTATTATTATTATTATTACATATACAGTACTGTAAAACACAGCTGCAATACACACACACTTCTCGCTCGCTCTCTCTCTCTCTCTCTCTCTCTCTCTCTCTCTCTCTCTCTCTCTCTCTCTCTCTCTCTCTCTCTCTCACTCTCTCTCTCTCTCTCTCACTCTCTCTCTCTCTCTCTCACTCTCTCTCTCTCTCTCTCTCTCTCTCTCTCTCTCTCTCTCTCTCTCGCTCTCTCTCTCTCTCACTCTCTGGTGGTTTGGATACGTGAGGGATTACTGTATGTGTGTTTTTTCAGGATACTACTGAGGGGCTCTGGGTGTAAGATTGGTGTATGATGTATGTGTGTATGTATGTAGTTTTAGGATGTGTGTATGTAAGGCCTGTATGTATGTGTGTCTGTGCATTATACCAATTTCAGTCAATTTTCTTCTATTTTATGTGAATTTTTTGCATTTTAATCAATTTCACATGCGTTTTTTTACCGTTTCTTTTTAATTCCAGGACACGGCAGGCCAGGAGAGATTCCACACACACACACACAGCTATTACCGTGTGTGTGTGTGTGTAAACGTAACTCCTTTGACAAACTGGTCACGTATGGGAAATAGGATTGATAAAGTAAGTATTTTCATTATTTATGCTTTTTTTCAATTATTTTAGGCCTTTTTTATTTATTTTAGGTTTTTTCTTATTCTAATTTGACTTTTTAAGGCTTTTTATTACAGCTATACACTACTTAAAACACACACACTCACACACACACACACACACACACGTTAACTACCATCTTTTAATTTAATACAAGCAGCTACACACTACATAAAACAATAACACACACACACACACACACACACACACTACTTAAAACAATAATATCATTAACATATTATTAACCTAACCATGAAATTTGGGTGAAATCTCAACATGTTATAATATTTTCATTGAGTGTCCAATTTATTTTCTTTCTTTTTTTCCCTGTACTGTATGTGTGTGTGTGTGTGTGTGTTTGTACTTGTATGTACTATATGTGTGTGTGTGTGTGTACTTGTATGTACTGTATGTGTGTGTGTGTATACTTGTATGTACTGTATGTACTGTATGTGTGTGTGTGTGTGTGTGTGTGTGTGTGTGTGTGTGTGTGTGTGTGTGTATATGTATGTATGTATGTTAGTCAAAATATAATTGTTATTATTATTATTAATATAAATTATTATTTATTTCAGATTGAGAGAGAGAAAGTGAGATAGAGATAGAGATAGAGAAAGTGAACTATCTTTAATCAACCATGGATAAAATTTCTTCATTAATAAATATGGTAAGTTAAATAAATAATTATTTATGATATTTATTAATTATTATTATTATTAGGTTAAGTTAGGTTAAATTAAATTAATATTAAATTTAATTAGGTTAGGTTAAATTAATATTATATATATAATATATATTATTACAATATATATAATATTAATATCATATATTGTTGTTGTCATGTGACCAAAAGTGAGGCAAACTTGTATGTATGTATATAAAGAGAGAGAGAGAGAGAGAGAGAGAGAAAGACAAGTATACATAATAATATACAACATACATAATATATTTACTTAATACATAATATACATAATATACTTAATACATAATATACTTACATAATAAGCTTACTTGGTGTTGCTTGGACAACAAAAATACGACATATGTATGTATGTATATATATATATGTATGTGTGTGTGTGTATGTCCTTCATTACAAGGATGTCTGTAAACACTATCTGAAGGTAGGCAACATGTACTGTATGTATATATGTATGTATGAATGTATATATATATATATATATATATATATATATATATATATATATATATATATATATATGTTGTGTGGGTGGAAGGTAAACACAGGATAGAGCTTCGAGTTATTTATTTCTCTTACGTTTCGGACTACACAGAGTCCATCTTCAGAGATAAATGACATAGGGAAGAGGGTATCAGAGCTATATACACCGGTGGTGGCCTACACTGCACCTGCCACTACTTAATCTCACCTCACCCTGTCCTTTCTTTTATACTCCAGGGCTATATTGGCTGAGTATCTACACCATTTCATAAATCCTTCCCTATGATTATGAACATTCTTTGTACAAATGTATGCTGCTTCTAATGCTTTCCTCATTTTATTTTCCAAACCACTGTGAATGATTGATGAACTCTCCCATCCGGGTAAATTATTGCATTCTTCAATAGGTAGTACCAATGAATTAGCTGTGTTGTGTTTCCTTACGTCAGCTTTATGCTCATATAATCTTTTCTTTATACCTCTTCCTGTTTCTCCTATATACAACTTGTCACACCCATTACATGGTATACTATATATCACGCTGTTATTATTGACACGCTTTTCCTTGTTTGCCTGGGTTAGTTCGCCGATTCTCTTTCCAGATGACGTTGCAATATTTAAACCAACCTTGTTCATTTGACTATCTATTAACGAGCCAATATTAGAATTAGGTACACATATAAATCTTTTCTCGTTTTTCTCGCTGATATTAGTATCATCTTTCTTTCGTTTGATTATCTTGAGTGCTTTGTTTTAAAGTTTAACTAGCAAACCTACAGGGTATTTTAATTTCTTAAATGCCTCTATTATATACTCAATTTCATGGTCCAAGCTGTCATTACTACATATCCTGTAAGCTCTTAGAAAAAATCCTATCACCACCCCAGACTTAATCCTAGCATTATGAGCAGATAGATAGTGAATAAAGTCATCTTTGTTAGTGGGTTTTCGGTATACCGAGAATTTTACGCCTTGTTCCGTTTTTCTTATTACAGTGTCTAGGAATGGTAGCATGTTCTCTTTTTCTTCCTCAACAGTAAACTGGATATCCTTCTGTACATTATTTAGCATCCTCAATTTATTGTCTATATTGGTATTATTCGGTACTACTACAAGGACATCATCGACATATCTATACCATACACTGTTCCTACCTATTATTCTAGTATATTTATCAGCTTCTAGTGTCTCCATATATAAACTAGATAAGACCTATATAAGACCCTGTGTTGCACATATTCTTCATTATTAAAAGTAAACACGCTGAATCGTACGCACAATGAGACCATCTTGATGTAATCCGTCCTGGGTAGTGGTAGCTCCTCTTCCCTGATGTGGTCCAGTGCCTTCCTTACTGCTTCAATGGCTCCCTCGACTGGTACATTGGTGAATAGTGATTTTACGTCGAAGCTGGCTAGTTTCTTGTTGGTGAAATCTATTGTATTGAGTCGTGATATCAAATCCGATGAGTTTTTCAAGTGTGCACCACTGATGGATCCTAGAGCACGGGACAGTGGCATCGCAAGCTGTTTGGCCACCTTATGTGGTGCACTACCTATGCCAGATGTTATTGGTCTCATTGGAATATTTGGTTTATGTACTTTTGGAAGTCCTCTCATCCTCGGTGCCAATGAAACATATATGGAATTTTGTAAATATCAAATTGATCAGTTACGTTCCTGGACGAATAGTGAACGTATTGAGAATGATTACTTGAAGTTTGAGAGGTTGATTCATCTAGAGAGCTTTTTAGAACAGTTGTACCCTGAATTACGGTTGTACATCCTTGACAAACGAGTAAAGACAGCTGAAGATGCTGCTGTTTGGGCAGACGATTATGTACAAGTAAGGGGGCAAATAAAAAGTAAAAGTAAGGATAAGGAAACTTTCAAATCAAACTCTCAAATAAACAATAATACTTATGTGCGTCCAAAGTCTGCTCCGACCAATCCTAGTCCACCTGTTGTCTCACAAACACCCACATACACACGGGCACCACAAAATACACAGAGACGACCTTTCTTATGTACCTATTGTAATAAGTTAGGTCATACAGTAGATAAGTGTTTCCGAAAAGCTGGAATTATCCGGCCAGCAAATTTTGTTAGGAGTAGCAAGCCTGTTGGTGAGGTTTTGGAGTCCCAAAAGGATAGTATAGTTAACTCCACTTTGTCCCCTTTTTCCCCTTCTAAGACTGCAGTTCTTTCAGGAGGTGGAGAGGGTGTTGCCACTGCTGCTCCAGCGTCTGCTTGTGAGGGAGGTGTTGTCCAATCGGTGGTCTGCAGTACCGCGTCTGAGGATGCATATGCCCCTTACTTGTATTCTGGTTCGGTTAAGCTGGGTGGAACCCCGTACCCTGCTCGAATTCTCAGAGACACCGGTTCTACCATTTCACTTTGGGTAAGACCGGCCCATGTAGCAGTGGAGTCGGACAATTTTGTATTAATTAAGGGGGTCACAGGTTCCCTTACTGTTCCTTTGGTGTCATGTGATGTGGGGTGTGAATTATTTAATGGGAAAGCCCAGGTAGGAGTAGTTGATTCTTTGCCAGAACATGGAGTAGATCTCATTTTAGGTAATGACTTGGTGCGGGGTGAGGAAGTAGAAACCCCAGTTCTGACCAAGGTTCCTGTGCTTGTGGAGAACATACAGGAAGGTGATGAGGAAACTTTCCCAGTATGAGCGGTAACTAGGTCTATGTCAAAAAGGGAGGAGAGTCGCCGTTGTGAGGCTAGTGTAGCTATAGTCTATTTACTTATACTTGTCCCGCCGCTTCGTCTGAGCCTAGCCCCAGGTATGAATGGAGCTCTCTGATTGGCTGCCAGGACACTCAAGGTACCGCGCCATTTTTTGTAAACAACCAAGCACTTACTCTGTATTTGAAAGACAACATACCTCTAATAATTTACGTGTAGCTAGATTATTATATAGGTTATGCATTTTTATCTTACACCATTAAACTCTACATTAAATTTGGAACCTTAAAACACTCTCCAAAACATAATACAGACCAAAGAAAAAATATTATAGCGAGTTTAAGTCAGAATACGGCTTGGAAATGTTTATACCACTTTTTACATTGAAGTATTTTTTGCTTCATAGTTAGCATTTATATATAAAAATAATATTCATTCTCGTACAAAATTTTCTTATGAATATGACAATACCATCAGATTTTAGATAAATATAAATATAAGAGAGATACCAAACGTTTAATGAGACACTGTCATTCCCGACTTCAACAAAGATTACGTAAAATTAAGCTACTTTTTTTATTTAACATTATAGGTTTCCTACAAACAGATAATTTTATATGTTAATAAATAGAGTGTGGTTTGCCATACATGTTATCTGAAGGAAAGTATAGATGGTTCCTGAAAAACTTTGCTACTATTGTGACCCCTCTCACTGAATTATTGAAGAAAGATGTCAAGTTCCACTGGACCAATAAGTGTGAGGATGGCTTTGAAAGTGCTAAGGACATTCTCAGTAATTACCCAGTGATGGTTGCCCCTAACTTTAACCGCCCCTTTTCCCTTGCTGTGGATGCTAGCAATGTGGGCGCTGGAGGAGTGTTAATGCAGGACCACGGTCAGGGAGTGGAGCATCCTGTCTCATATTTTAGTAAGAAATTTTCTCCTTCCCAGAGGAATTACTCAGTGATCGAGAAGGAACTGCTTGCCCTGATCCTCGCTCTGCAACACTTTGCTGTCTATGTGCCGGCCTTTGGGCCTATAATTAAAGTGTATACGGATCACCATCCCCTTAAATATCTAAATGGCCTGGGGGCCAAGAAGCAGTGTTTAAACCGCTGGAGTTTGTTCTTGCAGCAGTACCACCTCCAGGTGCATCACATTAAAGGGGTGGAGAATGTTATTGCCGACTGATTGTCACGCAGTTAGGCCAAGTGAACCATTTAGTTTTTGTATTGTAATTTTTTTTTGTTTTCCTCTTTGTAATTGTAATTGTATTGTAATTTTTTTTTCCTTTCTCATTGAATCCTTGTATTGTTGTATCCCTTTTAATGCAAGAACGAATTTTCCTGCAGAAAATTCTTTCTTGGGTGAGGGCGTGTTACGAATTCAGATATTATTTGTTAAATTTTCATGTATATGTATTGTATTTCAGGGTATCGAGTCTACTCCCAGTTGGAATCTGACTCCTATCGCACCTGGCGGCAGATTAGTGCACTAGGATATTCAGCTATAGTCTCACCAGCAGAGTGAGTGAGAGCCGGCAGTTAGTGACTTCAGGTGGACGCAGGAGGAGGCAGACGTTTTCACATTTTTGTACTTAAACAGTGTTTGTGATTCTTGACGGAGATATCTCACCACTCGGTATAAGTATTTTGTTTGTTGTAATCATTCTTTTTAATAATTCATATTGTCATTCGTCCAGTGCATTTATCAATTTATTGTAGGATTAACATTGTGATTTTATATTATTTCTTATATTGGTTTTCTATTATTATTGTGTAGCCGGTTGTTCAGCCTGGCCTTTGGTAATGGTTGTTCTTGTTGGGTAAATCAATTTTATTAAGTTTCACTTTGGGTTCTATATTGTATTCATACCATCTTTGATGGATATATTTCTATGGTATTGTGATTGTTGTGCAGTTGAGTTTCGTGAGAACGCTAGAGCTTTGTGTGAAAATATCCTGTTATTTTTTTATTCTTATTTGTGCTTGTTCTTTTTTGTAATATATTTTAATTTGAGGGATACAGAGTTTTTCTTGCCCAGTTGTGGTAATATAATTTAATAATTCATTTTAGAACCTGGTACGCACAGGGTTGGAGAGACTTTTGGTGTTGCATGTAGTCAGAACTTTGGTCAGTTTCATAATTTCTCATCTCTCCCCACTTGTGTCGTAACAAAATGGCGACCTCGCCAGGATATTTTCAAGCATAAGCTTGGTGATCACTGACTCGTATATATATTTCTCGTGAATATTATTATTGTGTTTTAAATTTCATTGGCGCATTTTTTTGTATTTTTGCCTTGCATATATATATATTATTTTTGACAATGGATTCTCAGGAAACAGTTACTAATACTCAGTAAGTGATGGCCCCACTTCATATTGTGTCCCAGCAAGATGCTGTGGACTTTGTTAATTCAGCACCTACTCAGGAAAGGGTACGGGGGTTGAAAAAGGATGAGTTGTTGCTTGTTGCACAGGTCCTTGAACTTACATCCGAGACTACTAATGTGTTCCCTCTTGTTAATGTGACAATATAAATCTGGAGTAAATGAGTCCTCCAAATTATTCAGAGCAAAAAAACACCATTATTTTTACTCTTCTGACATTGTTATTATTATCATTATTATTATTATTATTATTATTATTATTGATGTAGTAATTCTAAAATGTATTCATTTGTATTAATTTCTACCATTCATAAATTTATTAATTTGTATTTTATTTACAGATTTGTTGTACAAGAAAAATAACCACTACTACCAACACTACTATCATCACCACCACTACCAGTTAATGTGAGTTATTGACTGACTGTGTGTGTGTATGTATTTCTCACATACACACATACATTATCACCGATGGTATTATATTGTATTGTCTGTGTGTGTGTGTGTGTGCGAGTGAGATATATATATATCCCTCTCTCTCTCACACACAGACAGACAAATAATATAATAGCATCAATAATTTTTTCTTGTACCCTACACTCTTTTAGGTATGTAAATAATTATGATGTTATAATAATAATGTCTATGTGTGTGAGAGAGAGAGTGAGAGGGAGTGATTTATATCTATCTCTCTCTCTCTCATACACACACACAATTATTATTATAACATCAAAAAAATTTAATTGAACCCTACACCCTTACAGGTAAAATTTAATTCATATTTTCACCAGGTGAGTGGAAATATATATATATGTAAATAAAATAGAGGTAAATTTAATAATGATTTTTATTTTGTTTTCTCTCTTCTTGTTGTTGTCTTCTCTTATTTTCTATTCTCTCCTTTCTTGTGTTGTCCTCTTCTCTTCTATCTCCTCGTTCGTTTTCTCTTGTCCTTCTCTTTCTCCTCCTTGTGTTCTTGTTCTCTTCTTCTTTTTCTCCTCCTCCTTGTGTTCTTTTTCTCCTCCTCTTCTTCTTCTCCTCCTTGTGTTCTTGTTCTCTTCTCCTTCTTCTCCTCCCTCCTTTCTTGTGTGTTCTCTCCCTCTCTCTCTTCTTCACACCTGTAAAATAAATAGATTAATTAGTAATAAATCTTTGTGTGTTTGAGTACAAGATATTTCTAACATACATACAAACTAATAAATATAAATAATAATAACAAATAAACGAGTCCTTCAAATTATTATAACCATTATTATTGTTTTTATTATTATTATTATTGTTTTTATTATTATTTTTATTGTTTTTATTATTATTATTAATACACAAACAGCTGTTTACATTTCATAAGTTAACAGAAATAGATTAACAAAACAACTTATAAAACTTACTATTAATTCTGGATAATTGTTCTCAAATGTAGGTTTAATTGAAGGATTAATTTCATATTAATTAACTAATTAAAATGACTTAACTCAAACTACCTTAATTAACTTTAATGTGTGAGTGATGGCTTCTATTGTCACTTTAAATTAATTAAGAATTAATTCTACATTAATTAATATTACTACCTAACCCTAACCTTACCTTACCTTAATTTAAGTTTAATCTGTGAATCTGAGTGATGACTTCTCTATCTCCTTGTTCTCTTCTCCTCCCTCCTTCCTTCCTTTCTTCTCTCCATCTTTCTTGTCTCCTCCCTCCTTCCTTCCTTTCTTCTCTCCATCTTTCTTGTCTCTTCTCTCCTTCCTTCCTTTCTTCTCTCCATCTTTCTTGTCTCTTCTCTCCTTCCTTCCTTTCTTCTCTCCTTTCTTGTCTCCTCCCTCCTTCCTTCCTTCCTTTCTTCTCTCCTTCTTTCTTGTCTCTTCTCTCCTCTCTACACACCTATAAAATAAACAGATTAAAATTAGTGTTAAACTTTTGTGTGTTTGAGTACAAAATATTTCTAAATCTAAGCTACATACATACATACATACATACATGCAATCTATACATACATACATACAATCTATACATACATACATACAATCTATACATACATACATACAATCTATACATACATACATACAAACTAAAAAAATAATAATAATAAATAAATGAGTCCTTCAAATTATTTTTCCCCCAAGCTACATACATACATACAAACTGTATATTCAATGAATCATACTGGGCAATTAGTATGATAACACACTATCCTTCAAACACACACACATACTATCCTTAGAACACACTAAAAAGAAATTGGAGGAAAATGGGTCCTTCAAATATTGCCACGAAACACACCTATATGGAAGGAGGAATCAGAAGCCTCCAAACACACACACACACACACACACCTATATGGAAGGAGGTGGTTTGGTCAGGAGGAGTCAGAAGCCTCCAATTTACATACACACACACAGATACACGGACGGAGAGAGAGAAACACACACACAGAGAGGATCACATATACAGAGAGGAACACATACACACAGAAATACACATATACAGAGAGGAACACACACACACAGAAATACACATATACAAAGAGGAACACATACACACACAGAAATACACATATACAGAGAGGAACACACACACACAGAAATACACATATACAAAGAGGAACACATACACACACAGAAATACACATATACTGTACAGAGAGGAACACACACACACAGAAATACACATATACAGAGAGGAACACACACACACAGAAATACACATATACAGAGAGGAACACACACACACAGAAATACACATATACAGAGAGGAACACACACACACAGAAATACACATATACTGTACAGAGAGGAACACACACACACAGAAATACACATATACAGAGAGGAACACATACACATTGTCATGGGGTTTCCTAGTATACTTTGGAGGAATCAAGATGCTCCAATATATACAAATCTAGACGCACTGACACACACACACACACACACACAACTACAACAATACACACACTGACATACATACATACATTACATACATACACACATGGAAGATGGACAACAAACAATGAAGGTTCCTCACTCTCTTGTTACTCCACAACTCTGTAATAACAAAATAACAACCTATTAAATTTACAACTTATTAAATTTACAACCTATTTAATTTATGGATGACCAAAGAGAAGAAATGTATTAATTAAAGTTAATTCTATGTCTCTTGTCTCTATAACTCTTTAATAATAAAACAACTCAACTCTACAACTCTTTTAATAACAAAATACAACCTATTAATAATTAAATATTGATGATAATGATAATAATAATGATAATGATAATAATGATGATGATAATAATAATAATAATAATAATAATAATAATAATAATAATAATGATGATAATAATAATAATAGTAATAATAGTAGTAATAATAATAATAATAATATTTATAATAATAATAATAATGATAATAATAATGATAATAATAATGATAATAATAATAATAACAATAATAATAATAACAGATTCACTATTAGTAACATTAAAGGCATCTGTTTCATGGCATAGTTTGGAGAAATCAGAGTCCTCTGATAATAATAAAATAATAATAATATAGAGAGAGACAGATAAACCAAGACAAACAGAGTGAGAGAGGGAGATAGAAGACAGATAAACCAAAACAAGCAGACAAAGTGATAGAGGGAGATAGAAGACAGATAAACCAAAACAAGCAGACAGAGTGATAGAGGGAGACAGAAGACAGATAAACCAAGACCAAGTGGCAAGATGGGAGGTCTAGCAGTGAAGTGGCAGAGATGTGTGTGTGGAGTTGAAGACCTTTCTGTTTTAAATGGGAAAATACGGACGTTAAACGAAAATGATGATGATGATGATCTTTAATGTGATTGAGGTTTCATTATCGGTGATTTTGGCCTCCACCTCAAAAGTCACATGCTGTTTACTGTTGTCAATGTATCATTTACTTATATACAGTACGGTACAGTATCTGGTACCTGGTTATTGAATTCCAATAAATGTCCTGCTCATAAATATCATCTTTTTATCATAGGTGCACATTTACCTCCTTTACAATTCTATGTAGGTGTTTACAAGAGACTACAGATAAAAATATGCAGTATACATTACATAACACCTAATATATAAAAATGACATGCTCAATACAAACTATAGTAATGAAACAGTATGTATTAGAAGCATCAGAAGTGATATATATGGTGTGGGAGTAGGGGACAGGCTTGGGGGGGGGTTAGGGGGTTGCGGGAGTAGGGGGATAGGCTTGGGGGGGGGGGATGCGGGAATAGGGGACAGGCTTTCTACCCACCCTAAGCCTGTCCCCCTATTCCCGCACCCTCTAGTCCCCCCGAAGCCTGTCCCCTACTCCCGCACCCACTTAACCAATTCATCAGTCTTTTTCAACTTTGCTATAAGTCTAATTACACCATTATATTTCTGGCTATAACACAATTTTAATCTGACAAAGGAAAATAATCCCTATAAAAAGACACATTTAATTTTAGCTATACTATAGATAGACATTTAGTTGTCTGGTTGTGGCCTATAATTAACCCTTAAACATGGCCAGATCTTATTTGATGATCTAGGGTTACAAAACTATAAACAACAGCTTATATCTTTGGAGTATGACTGGCCTAACTAACTCCAAATTATGAAAATTACACAGATAAACATGTATCAGTAAAGGGTGAAAATGTCACTTACCTTCTTGTTATTTTGTGTTTGAAGCAGGTGTATGAAAGATGTGGTATGAGTGAGAAGACAATTGGTATTGAGTGTGTGTGTGTGTGTGTGTATGAAAGATGTGGTATGAGTGAGAAGGCAATTGGTATTGAGTGTGTGTGTGTGTATAAGAGATGCGGTATGAGTGAGAAGGCAATTGGTATTGAGTGTGGAGTGGTTGAGAGAGTGAAACGTAATACTTTGAGGTGGTTTGGACATGTAGAGAGAATGTAAGGTGAAGAGTTTGTAAAGAAGGTGTATGGAAGTGAAGTTGTGGTGTGTGGTGTGAGAGGCAGAGTTATAGATAGATCAAGCAGGTGATCCTTGTGATACCAGACAACCTGAGGTATAGGTACTCCTGTGTATGGATGGATTGATTGCTGGATATTAGGCTTGGCAACATGGAGGTGCTATAGTGACAGAAAAAGGTGATAGAGAGGTGTGACAGCAAGCAGGAAGGAAATGAAAAGAAAAGAGGGACAGTTGAAGAATTGAAAGCTAGTGGCTGGGGCCGAAGGTGTGCCAAAACCCTGTAAGTATTGCCCACATTACTACAGGCAATACACACATACAGGGTCCTGTGTATGGAACTTTGAGGGTTGCATTATCACACTTTTTGACAACCACTTCCATCTTTGGGAATTCTTTCTCAATTTTGGGTGCAGTTTCATAAACTGGTGTGTCATTTTTTTTATTGTAAAAGGCCGTGCTTTTGTTTCCTCCTCCAGTAAAGTAAGGGGGATAAAAATAGCAGCGTTACATTTAGGATATGGAGAAGAAGTGTATGAGAATAGAGAGACTTCAATAATCCTATTCAAGTGTAAAACTAACAACATGAACTTGTCAACTGTACCATAACCTATAACAACTTACCTCAAATCATCCCAAACCAGAGTGACGCACATGTGAGTCTATGCAGTGATGAGTAGTTTAGGAACACCATCTGTAAAGAAAATTAAATCTGTAGATCAAAGTGAATAATAATAATAATAATAATAATAATAAAAATAAAAATAATAATAATAATAATAAAAATAATACATAAGCTTCAATTAAATCCATGTGTTCTAACCTGAGGGATGGATAGCTTCTCTGGTCGGTAATAATAATAATAATGAAGTAATAATAAGATTGTAAACACGAGGGCATTAAAAAAATCTATCTATCTAAAAAAATATCCTGTAAATATTGAAAGAATTATATACCATTATTGTTTTTTTTGCTAAATATTGAATGAATGACCATTATTGTATATGTTTTTTTGGTAAATATTGAAATAATTACTGTTATTAAGTACTGTACCCGGTACGACTTTTTAGTAAATACTGTATTGAAAGAATTACCGTTGTTGCATATGTTTTTTATTTTGGTAAATATTGAACTAATTACCGTTATTGATTATGATTTATTTATTTAGACCATTCTAACACTATTTTATTTTTCGGGTATATTCAAATGGGGCATTTTAAAATTAGCCTGACCTAACCTGACTTAACCTAACCTAGACCACAGCAGACTACTAGGACCTAACCTGGGAGGAAAATGGGGACGTGAATGGGAGGAAAGGGGGAGGGGGGGGGGACAGTGAATGAGATTAAAGGAGAGAACAAGTGGGTCGACTACCAAAACACAAAGGTGTATAACTGTGTCTTTCTTACCATCAAATGTAAACAAATAATAAACCAACCGTGGTATCAGAAAAATGTCTTGCTTTGACCCCAATAGAAGTGTTGGTAAACCTGGAGCAAATGATTCATCCAAACTATTCCAGGCAACAAACATTATGTGTGTTAAGTTGGTGGTTCTTGTTTCCTGTCATACTCTGGAGGAATCAAAATACTTTAATATACCCAAAGTGTATTACCCCATTTAATCTTTCCTCTCGTGAGTGTGTATAATTTATTTGATCTGTTCGTGGCAATACTCGATCCAATATGCATATTTTTTATTGTGGAATGAAAAATAAAAAGTATAATCATGATAACTGACGAGAAACGTATTAGAATGACTGACTATTTATTGACTGACTATCCTAACACGTAGTACCTACCCTTTATAAAAACATATATACACGCTTATTATTTCTTTTACCTCGTATTCATGGCCTGGTTATCGATGAACACACACACACATACACACACACAAAGGTTTCGCTTACCTGAAATATACTTGACTTCTACCACTCTTTCCGATATATAAGTTTAACCCAACCCAACTTTACCAAACCCAGCTCAACTCTACCCAATCAATACAACACTAATAATAATAATAATAATAATAATAATAATAATAATAATAATAATAATAGTAGTAATAATATAATAATAATAATAATAATAATAATAATAATAATAAAGATACTAATAATAATAATAGTAGAAGCCAATCCTGGATCCATAGCTCTCCCTAAATTTAATCACTTAATACCAGTCATAAGGCTCTTTTAAGTCTACTTCCTACACCTCTCTTTCTTTCTCTCTCTCTCTCTCTCTCTCTCTCTCTCTCTCTCTCTCTCTCTCTCTCTCTCTCTCTCTCTCTCTGGTGATAAAAAAACCTGAAGTACTGATGGGAAGTGAACTGAACGCGTTTCCTGGTCGCCATATTTCCAATCATGTTTTTTTTTATATACACTGTTCACGTCTTTTGGTGTGAAAGTTTGATGAGATGGTGGTGGTGATGGTGGTGGTGATGGTGGTGTAAGATGGGTGGGTGGGGGAAAGGGGTGGTGGGTGGTGATGGTGGGTGTGTTGGGTGATGGTGAAGGTGGGGGAAGGGTGGTAGTGAATTAGTGATTGAGTAGTACTGGTGGTTTTGATGACAATGGTAATGTGGTCGCTCTCTCTCTCTCTCTCTCTCTCTCTCTCTCTCTCTCTCTCTCTCTCTCTTTAGAACTGGCTACGCACATATTCGCACACAATACCCCTACTACGATATTCGCCCACAAAAGAATACACCTTAAATTCCCTCACCGAATTGAAATAGCGAGTGGGTGAGTGGGTGAATGGGAGGGAGGGTATGTATGTATTGTATAGTTGCTTTGACGATACTGGGTTGTTCATTCTCTTGGCTTTGGTCACACAAGCTGCACTGGGGACTCATTTTACAACACTTGGTACAGTTGCTGCTTTTCCCACCACAAAATTATAAGGTAAGTTGGGTAGAAATTTATTCAAGACCAAAAGATAACGTGCATTATATATATATATATATATATATATATATATATATATATATATATATATATATATATATATATATATATATATATATATATATATATATATATATATATATATATATATATAGAGAGAGAGAGAGAGAGAGAGAGAGAGAGAGAGAGAGAGAGAGAGAGAGAGAGAAAGAGAGAAAGAGAGAAAGAGAGAGAGAAAGAGAGAGAGAGAGAGAGAGAGAGAGAGAGAGAGAGAGAGAGAGAGAGAGAGAGAGAGAGAAAGAGAAAGAGTGAGTGAGTGAATGAGTGAGTGAGAGAGAGAGAGAGCTATGTGAGGGATTCTGGAAAAGGGAGAAAAGAGTATTGAAGGATTGAAAAATGTGTGAAAAGAGGATTGTGTAGGATTTGTAGTGGTGGTGGGACAGGAGAGGGAACATATAAAGGTAATCTGAGGTTGTGATGGTGGTGGAAGGAAGAAGGAGAAAGTGAAGGAGAGATGGTAAAACTGTAAGGGGAAAATCTAGTAGCCACGAAAACAAACTCCTTCAATATATAGTAAGGGTTTTTTCGTGGCAATGTTTGAAGGACTCACTCACCTCCAATATTTTAGCCACAACACGAAAGGGATAAAGAGAATGACAGTAATCTATAAATGACTTATTGTAAAGAATAATTATCAAATTTACAACACAATCCTCTTTCCCATCTCCAGCTATTGTTCTGTGTGTTAATGTGTGTGTGTGTGTGTGTGTGTGTGTGTGTGTGAAAATGTGTGTGTGTGTGTATGTGTGTGTGTGTGTGTGTGTGTGTGTGTGTGTGTGAAAATGTGTGTGTGTGTGTATGTGTGTGTGTGAAAATGTGTGTATGTAAAGTCTCATGAAATAATTATACTGTACATCAGAAAATTTCCATGTCTATAAATACATCCTTATAATCTCTTCTTATGACTAGACCAGAGAGAGAGAGTGAGAGAGTGAGTGAGTGAGCCCAGAATGAAGGCCTTAACTGGTGTACACAAACCATCCCCACCCATGGCATTGGTGTTGATGGTGTTGTTGTTGATGATGATGTGTGAGGGTGGTGAGGCCAGAGGAGGAAACTTACAACATTACCACGTGGATCATGACTGAAATTCCCACCTCCAAATCCCTGCCTCTGCTGATGACGAGGTGACGCTTGGTTCAGATATGGAGTGTGTTACCAGAGCTACATATATGCCTTACTCTATGTCCTGCTACTCACAGGAAACCAAAACATGCAGTTCCTATACCAAGGTACAGTACTTTGGTGATGGTGGTGGTGTTGTTGTTGTTGTGGCTGTATGTCTGTCACTCTAACCAATAACTTGTAAACTTTTTTTTTTTCTATCAGAGCTAGGAAGCTAATTTTGTTACTGAAGGTGAAGATGTTTACTAAGATTATATAAAGTTTAATGGAATTCTATTCATAATTATTAGAGTAATAATATAAAAAGTGTTTCCAGTGTTCCAATATAGGACAGTATTTACTTCCCTACTACTGTACTCTGCAGATATTGGAGTAATTCCTTGGAGGTTTTTGTTGCCAAGTATACTGGACTGGATAGCATTGTAATTTACAAGTAATATTATTTGCATAGGTGTAAAGGTTTTGTTCTGAATAATCACACAATATGGTCATTTGTGTTTTGCTCCGTTTTTCTCCATACGAGGAAACATATATGTTGCTAGAAAAGAAGATATTCAATTTACAGCACTAATGCTACTTGAAAATAAAGATGATTTAGTTAACTTTCAAATAAAAAAGAATTATGCAAATAAGTGAAGAATTGGCTAAGGAGTAGCAGTTTGTATGGAAAGATTTTGGCTCATAACAAGTTTTCGGGAAATTAGCGTCAAAGTTTATCTAAGTGTTTTCCCCAAACCTGTCCCCCTTTTTCAGCACCCTCCAACCCCCCCCCCCCCAAACCTGTCCCCCTTTTTCAGCACCCTCCAACCCCCCCCCCAAACCTGTCCCCCTTTTCCTGCACCCCCCAAACCTACCCCCTTTTCCTGCACCCCCCCA